>JANHZT010010664.1:74033-88162 GCA_032468215.1 Stegonotus admiraltiensis
ATTGGAGTTACTACCCTGGAATGAAACATTAAAAGTTAAATTAAACTTTTAATTTAAAGTTTAGTATCAACTGAGATTCTGCAACAAAATCCAAAATATGGAAGCCTAATCACGCCCTTGCATCCCTAAATTGCTTTTAACATCAGACCGCAAAATGTCAAATTCAGCATCATGCATACCTTGTGTCGTCCCAATCAGAATTCATTCCAGAGATGGTCCCTCTAACATCAGACGAGTATTTGTAAACCACTAGCAGGCACTGTTTACAAAGTTCAACTATTCGTTGGCAACACTGGAGTTGATCGGCAGTCACGGCTTCTGTGCTTTTACTGAATATTGTCTCCCAAGAGCTCCTGTTGGCATGGAAACAGACATGACCTCATGCTTTTCTGCCACAAATGACAATCTGAAATCTTTACGTGAGAAATTTAGCTACAGAGAAGGAAGTGAATTAATGTATGACCTTGTTAGTTTACAGTAAAGAGCCGGTACTGTTTCACTCACAGTTGGTGGGAAATAGGAAAATACAAATTAATAATTCAGCCTTTGTATTTCAAAGGCCACACTAGTCAGAGTATCTGTGGTAGAACTGTTTTTGAGGAGAACAGAGTTTTGGAATGGGAATTGTATTCTTCTCTATCCCCAGCAACTGTGCCCTTGAAATCCAGCAACATTGTCAAGATGGGCTCTGGAAGGAGCACAAAGTAATTCAGGAGACATAGGAGCTATTTCTGTTCTTGACTCCAGAGCAGCTCCTGCCAGGATGACTGTTGCCCATGGACTACCAGATGATTAGGGAACACGAGAGCTGAGCAAATGATCAAAGCAGCAAAAAGTCTGTGTATGTGTTTGTGCAAAAATTTCAGTTCAAACCACTACTTCCCAAAAGAACATGCCTACGACTTTGAGCAATTCTGTCTTGATTAAAAAGTCCTGCATCCATAATCTTTCCAACACTCCAAATATAAAATATAGAAACAGAGAAAGGAATATTTTTAAGAAAGTCTAAATAAGTAAACAGTATTACTAAATTAACTATGAGGAAAATAAAGTTGCAAATGAGAAAAAACCTTGTTTTTATTCAAGAAAAACAATTTCCATGCCTGTTTTTTGTGAGTGTATATACTCTTACCCTGAATTACAGAAACAGTTCCACAGCCCTTGGCCATGGCTCCAGAGCAGGCGATTAAACACACGGTTAAAAAGTCGGTATAAATGTAAACATTCCACATCTGAAACTCTCCAGATATGCTTCAGGACAGAGCGAATACTGACTTTCACAATGTCTAAAACCTACAGAAAAGATTACATTGACAAAATAAATAAATAAAACTTAAGGAACAGTTTAGAAAGCAACTTGAAAATTACCTCACAGGTTCTAGGATGGATCATTTTTGTAAAAAAACAACACTTTTAGCACTTCACTTATTGCATATTACATCAAATATATTAATCAAAAACATTTTATTTAATCATTTATTACATTCATACACTGTTCAAGGTGACTCTAAACTAATCTAAATTATTTATTAGGTATAAGGCAACTCCTACCGCTACAACCACAACAAAAGGAAATATAAAAGGAAAGGAGGAGGCAACTTCTTGAACTTAGGTAGTTTTTATTTATTTTTTTAAAGTTTAATTTATCCTATCTTTCATAAACCAAGACTATTTTCAGAGGTATAAATCAACTGCTATTAGGAGGCTTCCAGATTTACAAAATTTGACTCCATTTACCATGATTGTCAAGATATAGCATTTTCTGATGAAGATTGAATTCAAAGGAAACCTATTCTTCCCGTTTGCAACCCAAGCCAGCTAAACGCAGTATTGATTGGCTATAAATCTTTGATGTCATGAGATGACCTCCAGAACAGTGTTTCAACGACAATGAAGAAGTTTTTGAATCAGTACATCAGTGCCTCAAACTGAGAAAAATTCTGCCTGACATGTAGAAAAGGGGAAACAAATTAAAGAGATCTAACTTCAGTGTCCTGATTAATACGTTTTCATGACACTGGTATTCCAAACATGAGCAAATGCTGAATTTGACCTGCTGAAAAAAAGACAGTCCCTGACATTTCTGTGCTTCAATATTCACCTTTGATTTCCTATAAGGCTAACACTATTTGCACGTTCTATTTTTCTACCTATCATATCCAAGCTAATTAAACTCTAAGTTAATGCTCTCAAACACAAAGCATTTACAATTATCATTGTTTTCTAAATATCTTACAGATGGTTTGAGGGTAAGTTCTTTCATTTGATTACACAGGAAGCCAGTAAATTACGGCAGTACAGGCATGGCCAATATGATATCTCAAATAGAAACTGATACTATTCTTGTTTAATTCGACTAGACTTATTTATAACTGTTTCTGGCTCATAGTGACACATTACTGTTATCAATTTCTCTTTTTTAAAAAATAGACCTGCAATTGTTCTTATGGAAGCTTTAATTTGTTTTCTATTTATGTACCATATTTTTATGTATTTGAACAAAATAGGTAATTTTATTGCTCTCCTGGATCCAGCCACGGTTAGTCTATTTGAAGTATTTCTTCTTTTTGGTGTATATGTACTGTACTTTACCACTCAGTAATGTAATATCTGAAGGGCTGATTTCTATAATTAAATGATATACGACAGGCCCATTAAAGGGCCATGTGGCCACTTAGATGCAGACCTCACTGCTGGAGATATATACAGAGCCTTGGAAGAGAAATCAAAACTGATCACATGAAACCAAGTCCTTCTACTTT
Organism: Stegonotus admiraltiensis; assembly: GCA_032468215.1. Lineage (NCBI taxonomy): Eukaryota > Metazoa > Chordata > Lepidosauria > Squamata > Colubridae > Stegonotus > Stegonotus admiraltiensis. Next base: position 76,796 of record JANHZT010010664.1, read on the forward strand.
AGGACAGTAATGACCTTATTTCAATTCCTTTCAGCATTGACTAGACGTCATAGACCCACGTCTTGCTGCAATTAACTTATCAATTCCAATTTTCTGTAAATGAATGTTAGAGATTTATAGACTTTATACTGGACCAACATGTTCCACTCAACATCAAATGTGGAACTGTAAATATAAGAGCATTGCAGAAACTATTTTGTGGCTTTAAGGCTAATTGGCGATGCATTAAAATAAAAGCTGGGTTTAAAGAAAATTTATTTAAGGATGCCTGGACTAGAAACTCTGCACAAAGCAATATAGACGGAAGGATGGACATACCAGGGTGCACAAATGCCTGGAAACCAGAGGTAATTTTATACACAATGCAGTAAAACTGAATTTAGACTTAAGACTTACAGGGACAAAAAACCAATTTTCTATTTGCAGAGAAGTTTTGTGTTGCCTATAGTGACTGCATGGTTTTGCAGACATGTCTTGTATTGTGTAAGAACTGCAAAACCTCAAATACCTCTTCCACTAATCTATTGATAGCATGTTCCAAAAATATACCCTTCTTTGACTTGGCTATAAATTGCCAAGTCAAGATAATGTAATCATAACAATTATGATCACAAATCTAATACAATGGAAGCAGGTTCAGAAACAAGTTTCTATACCAACCCCCACACATGCTATGGCTACCAAAACCCCGTCTTATCTGCCAACGTTTTGTACAGCAGAGCATGTCTGGGCACAGACACAACTTTTCCATTAACTTAATCCTTAAAATGGATATATACCAAAGTATTGGTTTGTACTTCTGATTTGTCATAATTGCCGTATATTGTCCTTAACCGATATCTTGCAAAAAGATATATTTTATACCGCCACTTTCTCTTTGATGTTCTTCCTTTTTTTTAAGCACTTGCCCTTGCTCCTATAAAAAGCATTGATTTTTCGAATAGGGTCACAGTGTGTACTCACACATTAAACTGCAATGTCAGTGTCAAAGCTAATCTTAAAAGCAAGATTAGGTTTAAATACAGGGAAGCCTACAGAACTGTCTCCTTGCCAAAAGAAGTTAAGAAGTTAATAGTACTTCAGATAACATTCATTCTCCCGGTATCAGGCATATTTTCTCCAAAGGAACACACTTTTCACACAGCGATCTAATATGTCATCCTGACCTAACCAGTGTATCTGAAATATCACTTAAATCAGTAGAAGAAAGCTGGTGAAATACGATGATTTTTTATGGGGTCTCCTTAAACCATCTACAGGAAAATATAAGTTGGAATGGTTTCATGTGTGGGACTAGTTTGGAGCACAATTGTAGGAACAAGTAGTTAAGGAGAAATGAAACAGCACAAATATTCCTTATTTTATGATATGTTAATTCTGGAGACTGTAGGGATGGTGACATTCCATGCTGGTACATGTTTAGGTGGCAATAGCTTGAGTACTCCACTTTCCTTCTCCAAGAGAAGGAAGGAGAAGGAAAGTGGAAGGAAATGATCTACCAATGGAGAAGTATAAAGGGATGTGTGCAAAAGAATAGCTTTACATCAGTCCTTCCTCCTCCCTTCCTCCACTGTGGGGACTTTTAAGGCAGCATGAATAATTGGATCATAGCCAAGTTCTATCTATAAAAGGAAGATGCTTCCACACCTGAATATAGATATATATATGAAGAAGACACTTCCATAAGGAAGAGGAAGTTGCAGGCAAACAAGAGGAGACATCATAGAAGAGAAAATGTCATTTGAAACAAGAATCAGCTACACAGGACTGACAACTGCACCAAAATATTATCTGTGCCAATTGATCAATAGTGTAATTGTGCACCAACTGTTTCAGAGTGCGTAACACATTGTGGAAGTGCATTTTGTCCTTAATGTTGTGTCTTGATATGCTTGCTTTTGAGCAACCTGATGGTGCAGTTACTTTACCTAGACCTACACTGTAATGTAAAAATTTTGGATTCAGATTAAACCAATTGTCAAGATGATGGATTTCATTATTAAATTATTTATATTAATTTCAACAAATAAGTTTTTTCCTATTAGAGCTGCTCTTATTTTAATATGCAATTTATTAGCACCACAAATAATGCCCCACAGTATTACAATTACTGCTAAACACAAAGATAAACAGAAAACAGAGACATTTCTCTGTATAGCATGTTCCGCCATTTTATTATTTTGAAAGTGCAATTCTCTTGCTCTGCTTAGGTGGCAATACAGTTACTCTGGAATGTATCACCTGCTCAGATGAAATGGCGAAACGTCAGTCAGTCAGTAGGTCTGTTTGTCTGACTGACTGACTGACTGACTGACTGACTCCCTGATACTCATTCTTAAAAATATGGAGGACTCCTGAATTTAAAGGTACAGTATTAGCAGGACTTAATAAAACAAATGACTAATATGACTAATGACTAAATGATTAATAATAATAATAGTTCACATGGCTAACCTAGAGTGAAAAGAAGTTGCTTCTTACCTTTCGCTGTTTTACAGAGTCCAATTTTATTAACCAATATGATGCCACTTTTGATTTATGGTATTTCCAGTTATCCATTATCTATATTAAAGAGAAAATAATTAAAGTTAGAAAGGAGAAAGAGGTAGTTTCTAATTAATTAACTATGCATACTATTCATTCTTTCACTCATTCATTTCTTCTACTGTCACATGTCAAATGCAACTGAATTTGCTTCTCGCCTAGTCTGCTCTTGTGAGAACAAACATTGCCCATTATGCCAGACTAAAAACATTGTAATCATTACTGCACAAATATGAGAACTGCCTGCAAATTAAAACATAAACACAATCTTAGTCCCGGCAAATCTCTTTTATTCATACGGCTGTGAATTATTGTCATTCACAGTCTGAAAGGCTTCACAAACAGCCTTTCAGGGGAATGTTTATAAACACCCACTTTATCTCCCTTGGAATGCTGCCAGAGAACTAATTGCCAAACACAGGGCAAGGCCAAACTTAGCACAGAGTCAAACAGAACTTTCCAAAGCTTGGACCAACCAGATGAACTAATTGCTTCCTGTAAAAGTTCACGTCCCGTTCGCTCCTCTTTTATGTCTTATGGGAGGGGCCAATCATCTCCAAGCCTTACTCCCAAGTCAACCCTGTTTTCTTAATTGCTCTTGTCTTCTGGTACCTCTGTGCATGCGCACACTGGGAACAGGGACCCACTGTTCTTCTGCCTCGCTGATGTCAGACTCCGGAGGCTCAGGAGGCAGCAAATAACTACCAGATGGCCTTGGCCCCCCCTCTGCCTACGACTCAGAGCCCTCATCCGAGCCTTCCCCAGACTCCAGGACTGGCCCATATTCCTCCCCAATCTCCTCACTGTTCAAATATGCTGCCAGCTCTGCTGGCTGCTGGCGGGCCACAACACATACATCTCAGAGAGGTGGTGTTTGCAGCTGGAGGTACCTAATGTGATCAAGGTATCTCACCTGCCAGATAAGTATATCTAATGTAAAAACATTATCTTCCTGGATCAGGTCAAGGGCTCACTTAGCTCTGTTCACAAAGTGACCAATAATATGCATTCAAGAAATTCACAAACATATTCAGGAAAGCAATCTTCTTCTTTTACTATTGCCCTTTAACAGATGACATTTAAGATGTGCTATCTGTGATTCAGGCTATAGTCACCAATATAAATAGCTGGATTCTCCATGAAGGTGCCTAGTAGCAATACCATTTCAACTGAAGACTACTTCTATATTTGATAGCCAGATTATGTAAAAATAATAAAAAAACATTTCTCTTTTATTAGTCTTGAATGCCTCCACATTTAATTTTAAAGATGATTCCAAGTTCTAACACTGAAAAAAGGGGAAAACTTCCTTCTACTTATGCATATTTTCCTTCCATGAATTTGTATAGTTAAACTGTAATCTCCCCTCTCAGCAGATCTCATCTCATAATAATTTTGATTAGAATTTTTTAAATTTTGTTTTCATTCTACTGTCTCATCCCTGAGGGTTGGTCATAAAACTATACCTTGCATTCTAAATTGTTTTAAGACTGTCGCTGAATTGCTGGATTAAAAAAAATACAGTAATTCTTTTTCTAATGATTTGAGACATGGAATTTCCTTTTTATAGAATGTTTGCATGTTATGTTGATACTTCATTAATAGAATATTTATTAATTAAGATATAACAATAATGTAGGGTGAAGTTTCAAATATTTTACCCCAATATTTTTCACGTACATTATTTACTCTACATCATTTGTCATTTTGAGACTTATGCACCTGATTCTTTGAAGCTCTTTACAATCCCATTTTGAATTTGCTACCATGAACAGTTTATATATCATCAAAAAACCTGGTTATCTCATGGCTCATTTTTAAATAAACTGAAGATGCCCACTCCTCTTCTAAACATTGCTCTAAACTACATATTTCTATTTAGGAATTAGCAATTCAAAAATATTCCCATTGCTTCTGAATCTGCTAATGATCAAGTGGAAATTTCTTAAGTGTTCCTTGTATCTGTTTTGTTTTACAGCTGATGTTTTTGTAAACAGGTATAGGAATGCAAGATTTTGGAAACATAGCATGATGTTAAAGCATTTATTTGCAACATAAACATTATTTTAAAATACTGTGCTATAGGTAGTTCTGCTGAGAACTATTCCAGTTGTGCCACTAGATGGCACAAATATGTTATTTTAAAAGGAATATGCTAAAAGACGAGCAATATTGATGATAATTTACATGTGAAAATAAAAGAAGTTTCATATTCTCCTCCCTCCACCAAGGATGGAAACTTCCAACAATTTAAATTATATTCTGATGCCTTTTTCCACACCCACACCAAAAAAAAAAAAGCAATAAGGATCTAATCTTTCCAAAAGTTGCTATTAATTGAAAAGCAGTCCGGTGTAGTAGCTATGGAACATACATAAAGGATTCTGTGTCATCTTAAAGAATAATAAATTTATTGTGGCATAGGTTTTTGATCTGTAAATCTGCTTTAACAAAGACATGCAATAATTGAGAAGATAGACAGTTGTAGTCCATTATTTTCTGAATGGTACCTGACGAGTTTATATTGAAGCTTCCCCAACATGTAAGCTGTGTAACCCTAACCCTAACCGAACATGTAAGCTGTTAGTTTGCAAAAATTATATAGCTCAGACAAACAAGCTAGGTTACATACTATATATTGACAGTAATTTGCCCCAGAAAAAATAATCGTTTCCATTGCCAGATCCCAAATATTTCATGAATTTAGAAAAACTCAAGTCAGGTAGAAAAGTCATCTGTATTTCATCTACACCAGGCATGTCCAACCCACTGTCCCTGGACAGGTAGTCATGCAGTCCCACAAGATGATAAACTTTAAATATTATGGGATTTATATATCATTAACTATATTATATATTTTATATGTGGCCTAAAACAATTCTTCTGTATTTAATGTGGCACATGCATGGACACCCATGATCTACACTGTTTACAGATTGGAATACAGGTAGTCCTCAACTTACAACACTTCATTTAGTGACCGTTCAAAGTTACAACAGCATTGAAAAAAGTGACTTATGACCATTTTTCACGCCTACGACAGTTGTAGCATCCCCATGGTCAGGTGATGAAAAGTCAGATGCCTGGCAATTGACTGACAGTTATGACAGTTGCAGTGTCCTGGTATCCTGTGATCACCTTTTGTGACCTTCTGACCAGCAAAATCAATTGGGGGGGGCAGATTTATTTAACTATCATGTTACTAATTTAACAACTGCGGCAACTGTGGCAAGAAAGGTTGTAAAATGGAGAACAACTCACTTAACAAATGTCTCGCTTAGCAATGGAAATTTTGGGGCTCAATTATGGTCGTAAGTTGAAAACTATCTGTACTTGTGCTGAACTGATTTCAGAAAAACAAGCCTCCCATTTAGTTTTAGCCAAGAGAGCTAAGAAAAACTATGCAACTTGCTGCTGAAAACAGGATTCAAGGGGCTTTTTCTGTCCCTAAACTGCTTCCATTCCAGTTCTTCATGGCAAGAACTACCATTTATCTTGATAAGTGAGTGCCAGAGACTTTTCTTTTTTTATTCCTACACTTCCCCCCTCCCCCCCAACACACACATACTTTGTAGTGTGTCAGGTTTTTAGACAGTATATGCCTGCAGGCAGAATGTACCTTGTTTACTGATTACATATAAATCATTTTGGCAGTTGAATGGGATAAAAATGCTGTTATCAAATCAATCAACACCTCCGATTTCTCCGAAGAAGTTTTCTGTGAGAATATTTTGTCTATCACTTTCCCATTCTGTTTATCGCTCAGTTATCACTGCAAAAACATGGTGTAGCTGCTACTACTGCTAAGCAGGTTTCAACAATGCCCCCCCCACCTCACCTGCAACTAAAGTTTGCCTTAGTGACAATGTTCTTCTGTGCTACTTACATCTTCAATGATTAGATCTGCTTCTTCGTTTGTTTTCCCTGGGTATCGTATCTTCATGTCATTGAAAATGGCTAAAGTTTCCTTTGTCAATAATTCTTCCTGCTCCATTGTTCCCGGCTGCATTTCACCCTGCCAAGTCAGAACAAAGGGTATGAGATAGCTGAAAAATTCTGTTTCAGTGCCAGTGACTGCAAAACCATTCAGTGTTTGTCAGTTCTTTCCATGTGAAATCGAATTAACAGGTAGCTCTTTAATATATCTAGACAATACCTTCCTTGACAATAACACTATTCCTACAATGGAGATAAATACAACACAAGACTTTAATTTATGACCTCGTGGAGGTATTGCAGCCAGGGAAGCCAGTTTGACTTAGTGCTGCTTACCCATAGAGGCAGTCCATATATTCTTACGGAGCTTTATTTTACAAATGTGGATTGATTAATTAATAAGGAAGGCTACAGCACCCTTATACAGTCAAGAAGAAAATTTAATAAGCCAAGAAGCCATATTTATCCTGTTTTTATGGTACTTTCAAAATAGCCTCCTGGGCTGGTATAAGTAGTCCTCAACTTACAACCATTCATTTAGTGACTTTTCAAAGTTACAATAGCAAGGAAAACGTGACTTATGAACGGTTTTCTTACACTCACAACTGCTGCAGCATCCCAGCATTGGGTCACATGATCAAAATTTGGATGCTTGGCAATTGGTACGTATTTCTTGAGTGTCCTAGAATTATGTTTTTCACAACTTTCTGGCAAGCAAAGTCAATGGGGGAAGCCAGATTCACTTAACAACCCTGTTACTAACTTAAAAAATGCAGTGATTCACTTAACAGCTGTGGCAAGAAAGATCATAAGATGGGGCAAAATTCACTTAACAACTGTCTCACTTAGCAACAGAAATTTTGGGCTCAATTGTAGTCGTAAGTCAAAGACTACCTGCATAAAGTAGGAATGGGCACCTTTCTTGTGACTGTATGCTGCACCCTTCATAAAAATTATTTTTAGTCTCCAAGGGCTCCTTGGAACAGGGGCAAGACCAAAAATTTGGGTATGAGTGGACTGAGCAAAGAGTTCAAAGATTTTTAAAGGCTTAAGGCATTTCCTTTGCCCCATAATCCTTATTTCCCTAAAGGAGAGGAGGCCAGCATTGTTTGATTGTACCACTAAGGGTACTTTGGGATACCCATGAGCACAAAGGATTTTGTCCATGGGCTATTCTCACATAGCTATTTCTACCCTTGCTGGCCTCCCTGAATTCAACAGGTTGTTGTTTTTTTAAACTAAATGGATAGCTTCTTTTCCTTGCAAATTCCTCCTCTGTGCAAATTTTCTTTATTGTGTTTAGGAACCCTCCAGAGCATGATATGAAAGGCAGAAAGAGGGTAAGAGAAGAAAATGAAGACCCACTATATCAGCAAGACTCCTGCATGGCATAAGGCCCTATGAATTGTGGAATAAAGTGCTATTTAAACATATGGTGTACCTTTATGTACAGAAATAGGTTGAAAATGTTAATGAACCAATCATAATCATGGGAACTCTGTGGGAAAGTTTCTAGGAATCCATACCATTAGAGTAACAGATTATCAGAGTTGGAAGGGACCCTGAAGGTCTTCTAGCCCAACCCTCTGCTCACGGAGGAGATCCTGTACCCGTGATGGCAAACCTATGGCACGCGAAGCCATATCTGTGGGCACGCAAGCCGTTGCCCTAGCTTAGCTCCAGTGCGCGTGTGCGCACCGGCCAGCTGATTTTTGGCTGCCCCTCCCCTCCCAGGAGTCTCCACGCGGACCGTTTTGGATGCCAGGTAAGTACAGGGTTCACGTGGAGGCTCTGGGAGGGTGTTTTCAGCCTCCAGAGGGCCTCCTGGGGGGTTGGTTAGGCAGGTTTCACCCTCCCCAGGCTCCAAGAAAGCCTCTGGAGCCTGGGGAGGGCAAAAAACAGGCCTTCCAGGCCCACCAGAAGTCGGGAAACGGGCTGTTTCCAGCCTCCAGAGGCTTCAGGGAGGCTTGCTAGGCCCAAAATGGGGCGCGGGTGTGTGTGTCATGCATGCATGTGCGGGGGCGTCTCATGTGTATGCACAGGGGGGTGGGGCACGGGTCGCATTGGATTATGGGTGTGGGCACGCATGCGCGTAACACCCCCGTGCTCCCTCCCAATTTTGGCATGTGATGGCAAAAAGGTTAGCCATCACTGCCCTATACCATTCGGGACAAATCACTGTCCAATTTCTTCTTAAAAACTTTCAGGGATGGAGCATGAATTATTACCATGAACATCAAGAATTCTTTTTAAAATATAGATTATACATGTAAAAGAAAAACTGAAGAAAAACTAAACCAAATAATCCTTACTCATAAAATAAATACACCAATTCCCACCCCAGGAGTTTCTGCAAAAAACTTCCCTCTAGGTTTCATTTTTTCCTAATTCCAAATCTTCTGATTATCCAAATGTGCAGTTCCTGTAAAACGTTTTCATTTTCCAATCTGAAGCAAAAAATTTCATTTAGAACAAGGTTGTTGTGTAGAATACAATGCCTAAGCCACCTTTATTTCCTCTGGCCACAAGTGCAACTAGTTGAATTTCTCAACGTAAAAATAAAAAATAAAAAATGGTTTGGATAACAAAATGGATGGTAAAATATTAATCTTGTTGCTCATCTCCCCCAACTCCCGAACACTTCATTAATTGTTTGTTATTACAAAACAGACATGCTTTGCTAACTTACCCCAGATACAGAACCTTGGTTGGCAGTGTGAGACACTTTGATAGTAGATGAACCTCTGTTTAAAGAGTGTGACCTGCTCGCGAGTGATGACCGAGAGAGATGCATTAATGGTTTGGCTGTGAAAGGGCGTTTGTCAGCTTGCATTTGCATAGCCAAAGCTGAAATGGATCGAGGGCAGCTTACAGAACGCCGGATAGGACTAGTAGAGGAGGTGGCAGACACATAAGATGGGACTTTTTTCAGTGGCTGCTTCCAGTGCATTCTGCCTGGAAATGAATACAAAAGACTCAAGTCTTCTCCCAAATCACAGTGATAAACTAAAAACAACAACAACCTCCAAACTTGCATGCATCTGCTCAGAATATATTCTGAATTTTGTGTGGATTTTTTTGACTTTTCAATCCAATGTTGCAAGTGGCCTCTAAATACCTTTCCTCATATACTCTGTCTCTTATTTTCCACTACTCTGGACTTTTACCATTCACGTATGTAAAACTGATAGGGCAGGAGTGTCAAATTCAATTTCATTAAGGGCCGCATCAGGGTTGCGTTTGACTTCAGGGGGCCAGGGTAGGCATGGCCAACTCGACATCACTCGTGTCAGTGGTGCCTGTGGTGGCCTGAGCACTTTGCCAGAGGAAATAGGCTCCTGACCTCCATTTTCAGCTGCGATGGCCTCCTGAAACCCTCTGCCAGCAAAAATGGAGCTCGTGAGGGCCTCACATGGCTCTCATGAGCTCTGTTTTCACTGACAGAGGCACTGTGGGCCGGTCTTTTGCTGTTAAATAGGCTTAAAATATACTATAAACAGATGCACACACATTAAATTCAAGAAAGAGAATTAAATTCAAGAAAGATAAATCCTGTCCTTTGTATCAGGGGTGGGTTTCAAAACCCGTCACTACCCATTCACCCATGGGCATGCACACATGTGCGCAAGCAATGCTTCTGCACATGCGCAGAAGCGTCCAGGCGGTGGGCAGAGCCTCCCGCTGCCACTACTGGTTTACCTGATCCGGGATGAACCAGTAGCAACGCACCACTGCTTTGTATCACCACCCTGCACATACTGCCTCCCCCCCACACACACACAGTGTTAACACTTTTGATAGCCATCAAAAAAGACCTAATAACTAAACTACCCATAATCTCTTCCCTCAGTTAATTGTGCATGTCATGGTATAATTCAACATCTCCTGAATTATAATCAGCGGAGCTTTCTGTTATGCCATGTATAATACAGACTTCAATGCCGTGAGAGCTTCATTTGGATTCTCTCTTCCTGCATTTCGCTCATTATCAAATATTATTCCTCCACCAAATTTGTTAGTCCAATTGCCTGCCTTACTTGTTCAGTTCAGACTAAGGATGCTGAATTAACTCACAACAATCCCAGCCAATATAGCCAATTGGGATGGATTGTAGTTATGGTCTCCTTGCTGTTAAATTATGAGGACTGAGAAAAACAATTAACAGGAATGTGGGGAACGAGTGGGTTTTTTTAAAAAAAAAATTGGAATGTGCTTTAATTCTTATTATACCAAACATTTTCCGCCTCCCCATAACAACAGAGCATGTATTAATTAATTTCTGAAGTATTTCAAGATATCATATATGTTTGCACATTTAGAAAACATTCTCAATCAAGTGGTCTTATAAACTTAAATGACCTGCAAATCTCCTTTTTAAAAAAAGGATATTAATATAAAAATTAATCAATTCTATTCATATAACTTACTGGATCGCTCTATTAATTTTCTATCTTCGAGATCAAATGTGACGTTCTTTTCTTTCTTCCCATTTTCATCTTCTTTCTCAGCTTCCTCTTCCCATTCAGAGATGTCACTGCTGCTTTCACGACTACTGCCACTGCTGTCATTCTTGTTCTTTTTCATGAATTGTGCACTTTCTGGCATTGAATACAGAGGCTGCAAGAGAAAAGAGGAAGAACGTACTAAGCCTCAGCCTTCATTTCTATCAATTCAACCTGATTCAGAACGTGCAAGAAATTATAAGATGCAAAATGTAAGAGCTTAGATAGGTTCCGCTGAGCGCAATAAGGTTTGCCTACTAGAATACTACTAGAGGGGATGCGGTGGATCAGTGGCTAGGAGGCTGAGCCTGTCGATCGAAAGGTCGGCAGTTCAGCCATTTGAATCCCTAGTGCCGCATAACAGGTTGAGCTCCCGTTACTTGTC
>JANHZT010010664.1:148235-160515 GCA_032468215.1 Stegonotus admiraltiensis
CCACTGGGAACTCATTCCTGAGTAAGCCTAAAAGCAACAGTAAACCGGCTACTTCATTTCCAAACACGCCTAAAGTAAAAGTAGCCGCGGCGTGAGGTACCGAACCGATAGGTAGGTGGCGACTATTTCCAGTCAGAGCAAAACGGGGTCTGTCATCGGGTGCATAATATGCGGAGCAGCCGGAGAGGTTTCTCTCTGTAAGCGACGGCACCTGCTTCCCACTTCATTCGGGGAAGGGACCAAAACACGACTAGAATTATTCACTTCCCGCCGGGCAGTTTAGGCAAACGCCTCAGAAGCTTTCGTGAGGACACACACACACACACACACACCCCTTCAGCAGCCCGGGCCGAGGCGCGCCGGAGGGTTTTTTTGCGGGCGTCGGGCACGGAGGTAAGGACTCCGACTCCGAAGAAGGAGGAGGCGCTTCGGAGGCCGTCATTTCCGTCGTGTGTGAGTTGGGGAGGGAGCGAGGGAGGGACGGCGGCAAGCGGACAAACCAGCCAAGCGCTCTCGCTGCCGCCTCCTCGCTCCTCAGGCCGCCGGTCAGACCGCCCCCGCCCCCACTTCCAAAGACTCGGAGCGGAGCGAAGAGGAGGAAGAGGAAGGCTATAGCGGGAAAAGCCAAGTGCGGAGGGGAGGGGAGGGGAGGGGAGGGGCCGGTCCGCGCCAAGCCAAGTGAAGCGCCGCTCGACACGCAACTCGGGATTCCCGCCCTTCCCTTTGGACGGACGGCGCAGCCCGACCTCTCTTGCTCGCCCCGGTCCGGCCATGGGGAACGCCGCCACCGCCAAGAAGGGCAACGAGATTGAGAGTGGTGAGTGAGGCAGGAGGGGGGACGCGAAGGCGAGCTTCTTTCTCCGTGGAAAGCAGGCAGGCAGGCAGCTCTCCTCTCTTCTCTCACCCGCCGCCCCGCCGCCGCTTCACCAAGGTGCGCCGGGACGACCAACGGCAGGCCCTGCGGCCTAGCTTGACGGGTTGCGGCAGTGGCAAGCCCCTCTCCTTTGCCCCGGGCAGCAGGCCTGGAGGTGGAGGCTGTGCGTCGGGAGAGCGTCTTCGGTCCTCTTTTCTTGGCCTGCGGGGCCTGCTTTGCGTTAGGAGCCGGGGGTCTCGTAGGTGAGCGGATTAACTCGTGTCTCATAGAGCCACTGGCGGAGAGGGCACGAAGGCAGCCCCCCCCTCCTCCCGTGAAGTGGACTGTGCTTCCAGGCTCGCTGTAATCAAGGTGCTCCGGTGAAGGAAGACTGAATTAGAGCGGGGGGGGGGGTTCTCGTTCCCCTTCCCTGTTTTTCCCTTTTTTGGTCCCGAAAATCTATAGACTTTCCAGAGAAAGCTTTATGTCATACAAACCTGCCTGACGAAGAAAACGCGCGTAACATAACAATGTAAACCGTGCACTGATTTGTCGGCTCCCCTGTGTTTCTTCTCAGGTAACAGCCCCAGATCCTTTCCCCATGATAAAATCCTTTGCTACGGAGAAAGGATTAGTCCCAGTATCTGCAAAGTAAAGAAAGCTTCAGGCACGTTGATCGTGTAGAAAGGTTTAAAGTTTTGTAATGTCTCGACAGTGGGGAGGGGGGGAATGTTAATTGATTTTTACTTCAAGGCAGAGTTCTAGTAATAAAACTTGGATCACCGGAAGTTTTAATAAGCTAAGGAAAAGCAGGTGCCCCAACGATCCTTTATTAATATTTGGATTAGTCTTTGAACCCATCAGAAGGAAGCAAACAATATTTTTGTCTTATGCTGTACTAATAATAACCATATTGATTGCTTTTATTTATATACTGCTTTTGTTTTATTTATTTATTTGTATCCCCACCATTATTATTTTTATAAATAATTCAGATGGAGAACATATCCATCACATCTTCATCCTCCTATTTCCCCCCACAACAATAACTGATGTGAGTTTTGCTGAGAGAGAGTGACTGGCCCAAGGTCACCCAGCTGGCTTTCATGGCTAAGGTGGGAAAAGAACTCAATGCTTTCATGTTTTTAGCTTGGTGTCTTAACAGTAATGCCAGACTGGCGCTTTCATTTTAACTTACTTGGAGTCATTTTTAAATAGCAGTTTATTTTGATTAGATACATAGTCTGGCAAATAATGTCGGACAGTTTGCTTTATAAACTTATCAACTTAATAAGGTTTTAATTGGAGGAAGCTATGAGTCTTTCAAACAAAATTAAATTTCTGGCTGAATAATAAAATATTATGCCACTGTTGGCTTTCTTGTTATTTCAAAAATGAGGAATGAGTGAAATATGTTTAATACCATAATCAACTTTATATTTATAAAATAAAGTCTACTGAATTCAATCAAATTTGCTCACAAATAAGTTTATATAATATCACAGCCTTAGTCCTCCTTAGAGGAACATCTCAAGATTCAGATAATGGTTAAGAACATTGTATTATAATGAATTATTGTGTTCTTATTTAAATAATAATATGGAGAATAGTTTTCTTGATTTGTGAATGCAAGGTGTGATGAATTAGATGAGCCTGACATTTGGGGGAAAAAACCCCCACTCATTTTGGATTTTATACCTGAGGAAAGGATTTCCCTTGCAACTGTTGTTGAAACTTTCCTTTCTTGCCATGGTACTTCTTGTGAATGGTACATTAATGATGTACCCAAATGAGCTGTGGGTGCAGAGGGCTATTTATGTAGACAACGTTTTAATCTTGTTTCCAATGCTTTACTTTTTCCAGCTTTGTTTTGCTTCTGCTGAATGAAGCTATACATTGAAGAGCTTAAAAGAGACAGATTGCTGGGTTCTTACATTCAGATCCTCTTTCAATCTTTTACTTCTCAGATGTGTTATTTTACAGTTCTGTTATCCCTAGTTAGCATTCCAAGAGTTTGAGGTCTGCTTCTGTAAGATGAAACCGGCTTCTAAAGACAGACCTCCTACACCACAGTATGCTTTAGGTACAGAATAGTAAATTTTGGGCTGCATTTCTACCCAATGAGGGATTCTTGTTTTCTTCACTCTGGAATCAATGTATTTGGTGTACAATTTTGTGATTCCTTGAAGCATTTTGAACAAATTCTATAATCTTGTCTGAGCACTTTTCATTTCTCTAAACTGAAGCTCTGGTTACCAATTTACAGTGCAAAAGTTGGTTTTCCAGGATTTCGAAATCTGTAAATCGGTCATCTCTTTACACTGTATGCATATAATTAAAAATAGCCAAGTATTTGGCTGTGTCCTACATTTGCTGTTGTATGGCAGCATTGATTATGGTATTCAATATCTATATGCACTTATAAGCAATTTTGACCATTCCCTTAGAGCTAATGATGGCTTTGCCTTTGGTGCATTGTTTTCTGATCCTGTTGTGACTTTGAATGCAAAATAAGGCAGTGCATTGTTTGAGAAGAAAATTCTAGTGAAGAACTTTTTTAGGATTATATAATAAAAATTGTGGAATAGTAATATATCTTATTTATGTGGTTTATTTTTTGATAGAGGGTGGGTAGATTGACTTAATAAAGCTTTGGCCTAGGATCTGTGATTTCTATAATACAGCATTGTGCACCTGTTTTTAAAAAACCTAAATGTTCACTAAAGAAGTAGTCTGCAATAAGAAATTCTGGCTTAACAAACTTGAAGTGTTGGATGATGACATGACGGTGGGAAGAAGGAATGAGTGCAATAATGAGGGAATGAGTGCAATTTGAATCAAGCAATAACTTGATTCAAAGGAGAATAACTTCTCCTTTGAATCAAACTTAGCTCCTGGTGACTTCATGGATGTGCACAATACTCATTGGTTTAATTAACTGTGAAGCCCACTGTAGCATAGAAATAATCTGTCAAGGACCAGTTTTCGATGTTTTTTTAAAGAAATGTGGAAGCATAGTATCTGCAGGCTGATAATGTTTTGTGCATGCTAATAACATAAAATGATAGTGACTGTAACGATGCTGTATGAAAATGAGATTTTAAAAACTCTAAGCTGGCAAGGAACTATTTCTAAATGATTTAGTCAGTTGACTGAAACAGTGCTACTTGTTGTTTAAAAAAGTGAATTTGCGTAATTTATATTTATAATTTATAAATATTAACAAATCTAGAATGTATTAATCAAATAAAATTAATATTGTATAAACTTTTGTGATCTAGTAACTTTTGAGAAGGCAGAACTCAAAGCTAAAATACCTTTAGAGCTAAGAAATAATGTATACTTTCAAAGAAGTATAAAAACTCTTTAATTTAATGTACCTGTCAACCAGTAGGGAATTGGGATTCCGTTTTAAGATTTTGGCACTCAGAGCATTAAATAAAACATTGAAATATTGGTGGTTTCATGATTTAAGGAAATTCGGTTCATGAAAATTAACAAGTCGCCATTTAATATTATAAATTTTAAAAATGCATTCTTGTGTTGGAATCATAATCCTGATTATGAATTATCCAATTCATAATCAGAATTATGTTCATCATTATTGAAGTTTTATCAGTGAAACTATAAACTCCACAAGACTGAAAAAAATCTAAGAATGAATGCTGCTGGATAAATGTACACTTAGTCCTCGACTTATGACCACAATTGAGTCCAAAATTTCTGTTGTTAAACAGTTGTTAAGTGAATTTATCCCCATTTTATGGCCTTTCTTATGACATTTGTTAAGTGAATCACTGCAGTTGTTAAGTTAGTAACCCGGTTGTTAAGTGAATCTAGTTTCCCTGTTGACTATGCTTGTCAGAAGGTTACAAAAGGTGATCACATCACCTTGGGACATAGCAACAGTCATAAGTATGAACAGTTGTCAAGCATCTGAATTTTGATCACATGATCATGGGGATGCTGGAAAGGTTGTAACATCATAAGTCATTTTTTTCAGTGCCATTGTAACCTTGAATGGTCACTAAACAAACTATTTTAAGTAGAAGACTACCTGTATTGCTCTTACCACTGGTAATTTACATTGATGAACTGTGAGCTAGCTACAGTAATAACAAATGTGCATTATTTGAGGAAATAAAGCAAAAATCGTTATAGGTAGATTTCTGAAGCTTAAACCAGATTTCCCTGGTCTGGTGTGTTTCCAGTCTGATTCCTTCCAATTCTGAATGTTACCCTCCCAATGTTGTTTACTGTTTATAACCTTAATGTTTTAATTCTGTAAACTAATAGTTGTAAGCTAATGGGTAGCTCTAGAAATTAAAGAAATAGATATAATTTGAATTGCACTTGTTTTGCAATTTGTACTTGGGAAAGTTTTCCTTACTACTCTAACTTTTGAAATCTAATTTACAGAATATATTTCATTTTATCTTAATATAATTTTGTACCAATGTCTTTAATTCAGATAATTTGAATAAAGCATTAATATTTATTTCACTGGGCAGTTTGATCAAGAATAGTTGTATCATGGACTAAGCCATAATACAGATGGTTTGTTTTTTCCTAGCATGTTGTATGAAAGCAGCTCTAACATTTTATAAACCATAATTTAGGCTCACTGTATTATGCAAATTCAAGAGTGTTTTATTCAGAAATTAGAAATAAAAGGTTATGTATGTAATGAGGGAAGTAAACTAAGTTGTTTTACCACACTTAAACCTTGGGTTGGAAAACAAATCCTTGTTTCTGGCAGCAGGTATTTTGTTGTTAGTTTGTTTCATTTACGCTGAAATATACTGAATTACAAGTCAATATCTAAATCTTAAGGAATAAAAACAATTTACATCTGAACCTTTTGAATCACAGGATATTGCTTCAGATTATCTTTATCATCACAAAATTATGCTACATATTGTAATATGTATACATACGGAAAGTTCCAAAGGCAATTACACACATGCATTTTAACTGCATGAGCAAATTATAAGAATGATTTTCAGAAGCCAAAGTTCTTCATAATATTGATCATATGTTACTTTGGTTTTTTGCAAATGTTGGGTGTTTATTTTATGTTTACAGTTTTGCTCTACCATTTTGACAGGGTGTGAATTTCAATGTAAAAATTTAAACAACATAATATAAGTGTTTAATTGGTTCTATTAAATTGAATGAGACTTTCTTGCAACTGGCAATACAGATAATCCTTGACTTACAACAGTTCATTTAGTGACCGTTCAAAGTTACAACAGCACTGAAAAATGGAACTTACAATTGTTTTTCACAGTTATCACCATTGCAGCATCTCCATGATCATGTGATCAAATTTCAGATGTTTGGCAACTGGTTTATATTTATGTCTGTTGCTATGTTCCAGGGTCACGTGATCTCCTTTTTCGTCCTGATAAGAAAAGTCAATGAGGAAGCCAGATTCACTTAACAACCGGATTACTAATTTAACAACTGCAGTAATTCACTTAACTGTGCCAAGAAAGGTTGTAAAATGGAGCAAAACTCACTTAACAAATGTCATTAAAAACATAAAGTTTGGGCTCAATTGTCATCAATTGAGGATTACTTGTATTTTAATCTGAAGATGAGTTCTGTGGTTTCAGAATTTTTATCTCTCAAGGATCAGCTTTCCTCCAGATACAGAGATAGAGCCAGAAACACACATCCCTTGTGTTTGTGCTCACTATTCTTATATAGGCTGCCTCAGAAAGAATAGTTGGCTCTTACGAGAAATTCAAAGTGATCACTCATAGAAAACTTTCAAAATTAGATCAAAAACACTTAAATCTCAGGGGCCAAGATTTTTATCATTCCCTAGTTAACTACAAAACCATTGTATACAGAAACTTGTATTTTTAAGAAGAGTTACACAGAAACATGTTAGCCTTAGTTTGCCTTAACCTGTCCTAAATTGTAAATAGAGCAATTGGAAATATTTTTACAAAGGTATGGCACTTTTCATAGCTAGTGGCAAGTGTGCTCACCCTCAGAATTGTAACTCATTCTTCATATTGGTTAAGTAACTTGCTCTAATCTAAACATGCATACAAGTGGATCTCTTTTATGGATCTTTCATTCTAGCTTCGTAACTGGATAATGAGACCTTGGAAGATAAAAAGTATGCAGAAGTTTATTTGCAGTATTGTACTTACTTAAAGTAATAAGAAACAAACCCAGAATCACAGATACAGTAAATATTTACTATAAATACTTTATAACAACTGCCAATATTGGTATTACAGATAAAAATAGGCCACCTGTAAATTGCATGTTGTTCCCATGTAGACCAGTGGTGGGTTGCTCCCGGTTCGCACTGGTTTGCAAGAACCGGTAGTAAAAATTTGTAGTAGTTCGGAGAACCCGTAATAACATTGGCTGGTCATGCCCCCCGAACTGGTCCCCGGCCCAGTCACTGCTCGCTTACCCTGCCCACCTCATCAGAGGCTTTTTTTTTTTACTTTTTACTTTTAAAAGCATTTTTTCTACAGCCTCTTCAGCCAAAAAATTGCTTTTAAAAGTAAAAAAAAAGCCTCTGATGATCACGCGGCTCAGCTGGGATCATCAGAGGCTTCTAAAAGCATTTTTTTCTGGAACCTCTTCGGCCAAAGAGGTTGTAAGAAAAAAAAATGCCTTTAAAAGCCTCTGGCAATCCCAGCTGAGTTGCCTGATCGTCAGAGGCTTCTAAACACATTTTTTCCTGCAACCTCTTAAAGTTGTAGAAAAAATGCTTTTAAAAGTTTTTTTTAAAGTTGGCCACACCCACCCAGTCACATTACCCCCACCACCAAGCCACACCCACAAAATAAGCCATGCCCACAGAACCGGTAGTAAAAATGTTTAGAACCCACCCCTGATGTAGACAGATATGTTTTGATTTAAAAGTAATTGTATGCAATTAAGGGGTTTTTGTAGGTGACAAAATGTTTTTAAGAATATGTTACTTGCATGTTTTGAAGTTTAATTCTTAGAGTTCTGTATTATTACTGAATTTGATTTTAATGCCCAGCAGCAATGTAATAGAAACACAGACATTTGTCTTTTAAGTTTTAGTATGGTATTTCAAGCATGGTATTCTCAATGGCTCAGGATCTAAAAATAAGAAATAGAGACTTCTTTCAGAAACTATGGCAGATGCTTTTTGCTGTAATAGGTTATATCTTATTGCAAGTACCTGCTACAATGTTACTTTATTGTAACATAGAACTAATTTAATCATAGATGTGTGGTGTCCATTTGTCTGGAATGTTAAAATTGGTTCTAGTTTAGAAAATGGAAAACCACTATACCATCCCCAAGTGGCAGAGTTAGTATTATCCAAAGTAGAAGTTGAATATTCCAGAGTTCTCAGGTCTATTCCATTCTGTACATACCTAGTGGGAATGTGTATATGAACTTTCTGGATATATCTTAAATTGGGAGATGAGCCACATTTAATCAGCATTGCATTTTAAAGTTATAAATAATTTACTTATGAATATTAGCAATTTTATCCAGTTGATTTTGAATGTCCTTTGAGTATTCCTAATTTGTGTTTCATTATGGTTTTTTTTCATTGTTTGCTTATTTGCAAGAAATAGCCAAAGCAATTTCACTTTAAAATTCATGAATAATTTCTATTCCTTTCAATTGATTTTTCTATTTTTGGTTATTATATAAAGACACGTAATAGTGGAATGTTTTAAACCTTATTGTAACATTCCTGAATTTAAATGGGTAGACTCTTGTTCTAACACAAAACTTACTAAAATGACTATGATATGATAGCCAAATACAAACAAGATTTTTAGTTTGTATACTAAAACTATATATAATAAAATTCAGAACATTTTAATCTAGTTACATTTCTTTAATTCATATTTATAGTGTTCTAGCATGTGATAATTCTAATGCAACCTATAAAAGTATATTATCTGAACTGCTTAAAAGTTACTGCTTAGTATCGTAAGGTATCCTAATAAAGTGTAGATTTTATGAATATACTGTAGTTGTAAGAAAGTTTTTTTAAAAAACAGGAATGATATACCTAGCACAGAACAGAACCCTACCTGATGCCATTAGTATCATGGCAAACAACTAAAGATCTCTAATTTTTAATTACAAAATATTATTTTGCAATCTAATGAAATTGCATTCCACCAAAATAGTGAAACTGCCTGCAAATATTTGATTGATTACTAATAACTAAGTAAGTACTCTATTTTTTTCTGCTATTAAATATGTAATCATCAAACAATGTTGAAATACAGGTAGTCCTCAACTTATGACTGCAGTTGGGACCAGAATTTTCATTGCTAAGCAAGCCTGTTGTTAAGTAAGTTGGACCTATTTTTTTTTATCACAGTTGTTAAGCAAATCACATGTAGTTGTTCAATGATTCACATGGACGTTAAGCAAATCCAGCTTCCCACACTGGCTTTGCTTATTGGAAGCCAGTTAGGAAGATCATAAATAGCAATCACATGACCCCAATATATTGCAACCATCATAAATACATGCTAGTTACCAAGCAACCAAATTTTTATCACATGATGATTAGGCCACTGCAGTGGTCGTTTGAGAACTGTTCATAAATCACTTTTTTCTGGGCCATAACTTTGAACAGCCACTAAACAAGTGGTTGTAAGTCGAGGGCTACCTGTACTGATACATTGTTAATTTTTAATATTAGTAGCTATTCTGGAAGAGTTCAGTAAACAGTATATTCTTATTAGTGCTAATTTTTTTACATTATTTATTAAGCAGTGTTATAGTAACATTTTTTGTAAACAAGTTAAAGTTCCATGAATTGTGTTCTAATAAAATTGTTTAAAAATGTTTCTTCATGTTTTTCACCATTGTAGTGTGAGAAGTAATATAGAAATGCAGACGTGAAGCAAACTTTGCAGTAAAATAATTAGTCATGTACGGTATTTTTGAAAGGTTAAAAATTAATAGAATGTGAAGTTGTGTATAAATTTGAAATGCAGTAAGTTAACTGTCAAATTAATGTGAGATGGCATTAGCCATATTTAAAATAATTTAAATTAGCTTTTCAAAAATAGTTTGATATTTCATTATTAGCGTCACATGTACCTAAAAATTATGAATGTTAATTGTTTTGATATATTTACCAACATGAAAGAAAATTAATTGTCTAATCAGACAAACATATATCTTTATAAGTCTGCACAATGCAATACTTATTTGTCTTTAGCAATTACTAATTCTTAGTGCATATTTTCCTGTGTCACTGCCATTTTCTAATCATAATAGCTCTGTAAATTTTTATCATGATACAAGTAGCTTTTCTCCTCTGTTTTAAAATAGAGTACCCCCAAAGATTTTATTCATTAATCCTTGATTTGGCATCTATATATTCTTGGACAGGATTCTAGATAATGGTATAGATTTGTTTAAAAAAAAAAACCAGAGAGAAAGTTCTTTGTGTTAAATCCTTACTTCATAGATTTCATTTCTGGTAAAAAGTTTTTCTGTACTGAGTAAAAAGGTTTAAAAGTATTAAACATGTTTTAGGATTATGGAAAAAATATAATTTTGAATTTCAATTTTACAATGCTAAACCCTGCTGCCTTTCTTCTGAGTTTAAAATAATAAAATATTGTGCTCTTAACTGTATTTTGTACTTCTAGTTTGAGATTATAACAGTTACACTGAAAAGTTTATAAACAAGCTTGCATAATATATAAAAATAGATACCGAGTGCCTAGAAATATAGTAATTACTTCAGTGACAAAATTCTGTGAATTATATTACGTGAATGTGGTATGTATATTTGTAAAGTTATATAATGAACATAGTGGTGGTGAAAATAGATATAGCTACATTAGGTATTGCACAGTGGGGGAAGATTCTTTGGGTGAGAAGAATTCATATCAGCATTGGTAGGTGCTTGGATTAACTTTAATTCAGTTCAAAGAGTTTCATCCAAGTTATTGATGTGGACAATACAGATATTGTCCATCCTCTCCTTGTAAAAAAAAAAAGTATTTCAGAACTTATTACCCTTCTACCCAAATAGAATATTTAGACTTGAGTGCATTTACATGCTACCGTACATTCTCACTATCCCATTTGGTACCATTGGGGAGTAGATGCAGAGGAAGAAAGGAATGAGGAGTCCATAGTATAATTTCGCACCTCAAGGTGTGTGTATGGTGAGTATGCCACACATAATTCCTAGTCTTTTTCAAAGCTACCAACTCTCCCTTTTCCATACTGGTTCCGAATAATACCATGATTGATGGTATCCAAGAAATCAGAGAGCCAGGATGAATACACCATCCCCATCCTGAGCTGGCCACAGGCCATCAATAAGCACCACACATACTATCTCAGTACTGTACCCCAGTCTAAATCCTAGTTGGAGATGATCCAGATTGTCTGCTTTTTCCAGGGACCTCTGAAGTTGGAGTCTTTCTGACTCTCTTCTCAATAACTTTCCCTAAAAGGGAAGATTGGAAATTGGATAAAAATTGTCCATTTCAGCTGGCTCCAAGGAAGGTCTCTTGAAAACAGGCTGTGCCATCCCATCTCTCAAAGAAGCATTTACTACAGTACTGCAAGAATCTATCCATATGTCCATTCCTTTGATGCCTTAACCAACCAAGAATAACGTGGATCAAATATATTAATAACAGAGGGAACTGCTGAAAACTACCTCTTTGCTATTGGCAAAGTTCAGATTGGATGCAGTTCCACTAAAGTTATTTCTATGTTTGTCATGTTTGAATACTACAGATTCTTTTTCAAAGCTCCTCCGATATCACTAATGTGTTACAGATAAGTTAACATTGTTATATAAGTACTTTGAATAGAATGCTTAATTTTACATTTGTTACTACCATGTTTCCCCGAAAATATGATCTACCCTGAAAATAAGCCCTAGCCTGGGTTTTTTGGGGGGTGGGCCTAATATACATCCAATCCCAAAGATAAGCCCTAGTGAAGGGGGTGGGTGTGGCTAGCACAGGAGGTAGCCATTTCTTTCCCTGGTCACCTCATGGCTGCTGAGCCGCAGCCTGCGCATCAACTGATCCAGGGAAGGCCAGGAGTTCTGTCTCTCTGGGTGCCTGGAGAAGTTTCCAGCGCACTCTTGCTAGCCCCAGCCCTGCCTACGGTACCAGGCAACCTTGCAGCCAAGGACCCCTCTGTTCTGCAGCTCACCTTGTGGCTATGGAGCAGGCGCCAACCACGGTTTGCGCTCCGCCAGGCCTGGAGCTTAGGTGTTCCTTAGGCTGCTGCTACAATGATGCGGAAAGCCATGCGGCCCATCAGATTTGGCTCCCTCCCCCTGCATTCTACACAAACCGAAAAATATCCACCATCCTAAGAAACTCCAAAGACAAAATTGAGTTAGAAAATCAAGGAGTATATGAAATCCCATGCACCACCTGCCCCACCACATACATCGGA
>JANHZT010010664.1:174818-191618 GCA_032468215.1 Stegonotus admiraltiensis
TTGCTGCAACGAGGCAAAATTGCTGGGAGGCAGAGGCAGATTTCTTTTTCTTGTTTTCCTCACCAAAAAAGGTAGGTACGTCTTATAGTCCGGTGCGTCTTATACTCCGAAAAATAGGGTAATTTATTTTTTCTGCTCTTAATTTCTTCATTTTTCTCCCAACTCTTAAAAGTCCCTAGAATTATTTGTCCTTTTGCCTTAATGAAGATCATGCAAGGCTTTTACTAAACAAGTTCACCTCAGGTGTTTTTATTTACAGACCATTCTCATTGAGTGTGGGGGATGTCGGCGGTCACGAACGGGTTACAGATGGTCTGATGACACGGACCAGGTCTGTGATCCGTGAAGCTCCTCCTCTTGATCTCGCTTCCCAGTTCGCAGACTCGGTCTGATCGGATCAGACGCGCTTAGCTGTTTTCTCGCCTCATTTCTGTCGCTGTTGGAGAGTCCAGGCTTGTATTTAAAAGGCTTAGTTTCTGTTGTGAACTTTGGCTGCCAGCGTGAAGGGCTTCGCACCCGATTCTGCTGCAGACCGCTTCGGCATTGCAGGGGCTGGGGGCCTTAAGCCATCTTACCCCACCCCACTAACAGCGTGACGGGCTCTCCCCCCTAACCCGCTGTTCCACGGACTAGGAAGCCTCCCTGTCCAACGGTTGAGGCTCCCTCTCTGGCTAGCAGGTCCGTGGGGAATTCGCTCGGCTGATCGACGCTACATGGTTTCCCTCCCTCCTGAGCGCTGTTATTCCGGCGGGTCGGCTTCGCGCCGACAACCTCCGAAGGCCTGCTTTTATCTAAATAGCTTGCAGCGCAACTTCTGACAAACGCATTCCCGCGCACTCGCCTTTCTACCATCAGGCAACCGGCACCTTTCCTGCGCAGGACTCGGACAGGTCTTCGGAGTGCGGTAACACCTTCGTTCTGGTGGGGAGGGCATTCTCTGTTCTGGCTCCGGCTGCACTTGTTACGCGGCCATTGTGTCTGTCCCGACCGCCATTTTAATAACCTCGTGGTGATTAGAGGCCTAGTTCAAGATGACCTCCCGTCATTCCAAGGCCCCTAAGAGGCCATCTCAGGAGGACGAATCCCCTGGTCCCTCCTCCCAGCCGGTGCACTCAAAAAAATCAAAGAAGTCTGTTACCTCAACTAAAGAAGTAAAGGCTCTTGCAGCCAAAGCTAAGGAGGAACTCAGGCTTCACCAGGCAATTGAGAGGTCTATTCAAAAGGCCATTAAGGAGGCCACCATTAAGGAAGTTCCCTCCCAGCTTGATCCGGGGACACCCCTGATTTCTACAGAAGCTCCCATGTCTGCCCCCACGCCCTCTCTATCACCAGATGGTGACATTAGAGCCAAGCATTTACCAGGAGAAGTCAGTGTGGATCTCTTTGGGACACAATCTCCTGCTCACTCTCCTGAGATACCTCCTTCTCATCAGGATCCTCCTCTTCCTGCACCAACTTCTCAGATACAAAGGTCCTCCCCGGGGCCCTCTATACCTCCAGATCTTGCCCTGTACATCCAGGCAGCCATCAAGGACGGGGTTCGTATGGAACTCCAACGCAGAACAGCATCCTGTGTGGAAGGCTCGGGCGGCTCCCAGATTGATGTAGAAGGTTCCCAATTAGCGGGGGTTCAACCTCAAAGGGTCATCAGGGCAGCTTCTTCCTGTTCTTCCAAACAGAGTTCATGCTCAGGGGAAGAGGCTAGGGATCAGGATCTATCTGATGATGATGACCTATCACCTGACCAACCTGCCTTTGTAGGGTTGTTTAAACCACAACTTTTCCGATCCCTTCTCCACAAGGCCAAAGCTACCACCCACCTTGGCATTTCTCAGGCTCCAGCTACTGCCCCCTCAAGGGAAGGAGGTACCTCTTCTCTTCTCTTATTCAAGGAACTGGCCCATGAGGCGGAGGAGATTCCTGGCCCAAAATTGTTTAGGGATGTCCTGTTGAAACAGTGGTCTCTTCCCGCATCAGGACCATCCCCTAACACTCTAGACAGGAAGTTGTATAATTTGGCCCCAGAGCTGTCAGATCTTCTTCATATCCCTTCAGTGGACGCCCCCCCCCCATTGTAGCACTGGCCAACCCCTCCAATTTGGCTGCCCCATCGGAAGATAGTCTCCGTCCCAAGGACAGGAGACTGGAGCATTCCCTGGTTCGGGCCCACCAAGCTACTGCTTGGTCTATAAAATCATCAATGGCCGCCTCATTTTTCAATCGGGCCTCTATTTTATGGCTCCGCCAATTACAGGATAGACTTCCGGTAACTGACACAAGGTCCCACCAGGACCTAAACAAAATTTTAGCTGCATTAGAATATTCGGCAGATGCCACATTAAACTCTGCCCGCTTTGTGGCCAAGTCAATAGGATCCTCTGTGACGGCCCGTCGCTTACTATGGCTCCGTCAGTGGCAGGCGGATGCCAAATCCAAATGGCGCTTGGCATCATCCCTGTTCATGGGCCCTAAATTGTTTGGTGCTCCCTTGGAGCCCCTGTTGGTAGAGTCCAGAGACAAGCGCCTTTTTCTCCCAAGCACGTCTTGCAGGTCTGAGTTCCGCCCCCCATCTTCCTTTCGGAACACTGAACACGCCTTCACTGGCACCAGATCCCAACGATTTTTTCCCTCCCGGCAAAGATATCAGGACCGTCAAGGCCCCTTCCCTCATGGAGGCCAGGCCCGTAGGCTCTTTCGGGGAGGTCGCAACTGACCCTTCCGTTGCCCCCGCTGACGGATCCTCCATTCTTCCCATTGGGGGCCACCTGGCTCTCTTCGCCAGTCGGTGGGAGGAATCCTCATCCGACACTTGGGTCAGGGAGACGGTCAGGTGGGGCCTCTCCCTCGAATTTCTCT
Organism: Stegonotus admiraltiensis; assembly: GCA_032468215.1. Taxonomy (NCBI): domain Eukaryota; kingdom Metazoa; phylum Chordata; class Lepidosauria; order Squamata; family Colubridae; genus Stegonotus; species Stegonotus admiraltiensis. Next base: position 177,675 of record JANHZT010010664.1, read on the forward strand.
CCACCCCTCCGGACAGATTTCTCTGATGCCCCCTCTCGCGGGATCGGACCTCCAGGCTCCTCATGGCATCGGCCATCAAACATCATCTCGAAATTCAGGCCATCGAGCCGGTGCCACAGGGGCAGCACGGACAAGGGTTTTATTCACGCCTGTTCATGGTACAGAAGTCTTCCGGGGGGTGGAGAGCGATCCTGGACCTCAAGTCCTTGAACCGTCGAATTTGCTACCGACGGTTCAAGATACAGTCCCTCCAATCCATTCTGGAGGGGCTAAGGGTTGGAGATTACCTTACGTCAATCGATCTGACGGAGGCCTATCTCCATGTTCCAATTCGGCCTTCCTTTCGCAAATTCCTCCGATTCTGTCACGCCAACCATCATTTCCAGTATCGGGCTCTTCCCTTCGGCCTATCATCAGCCCCAAAGGTTTTTACCAAACTGATGGCCGCGCTAGCAGGCCACCTCTGAACGCTGCCGATAAGGATTCAATTCTATCTGGATGATCTCCTTATCCAGTCCCATTTGGAGAGGCTGGCGTGCCAAGACCTGGCCTCCACCATCCAGGTCTTGGAATGGCACGGGTTTTCCGTCAATCTCCGGAAGAGCCACCTGGAACCGACCACACGTATCCAACATCTGGGCGCCATCATAGACACCTTGGAGAGCAAGGTCTATCTTTCCCAGGACCGTCTGATCAGCTTGCGGTCGCTGATCAGATCAGTCTCGGCAGGGAACCGTGTTTCCCTGACGACACTGTCCCAACTCCTGGGCAAGATGGTTTCTTGCATAGGGATAGTACCGTGGGCCAGGCTCCACTGCAGGCCCCTGCGGTGGTTCCTGTTGCCCTATCAGTAACGTCCCCTCAGCTCCTCTCATCGAACAGTTCACCTCCCAGACAAGGTACTTCAATCTCTTCACTGGTGGTCCTCCCCCGCCCTCTACAAGGGGAGGGAGTTCAGAGTCACCCAATATCTCATTCTGACGACGGATGCCAGCCTACACGGCTGGGGCACCCATATGTCCGTGTCCATGGCTCAGGGCACCTGGACTCCGGCCGACAAGCAGCATCCCATCAATTGGTTGGAGTTGCGAGCCATTCACTTGGCTCTCCGTGTATTTCAGGACCAGGTGCAGGACAAGCACATCTTGATCAGGACAGACAATGTGGCCACAAAGGCCCATGTGAACCGCCTGGGGGGGACCCGCTCTCGCCTCCTCACGGAGGAGGCCGAGAGGTTGGGAGCCTGGGCGGAGACTCACCTGAAGTCCATACGGGCTTCCCACATTTCCGGACTGACAAACACTCAAGCGGACTGGCTCAGTCGCGCCATAGTAGATCATGGAGAATGGAGTCTGGAGCCAGCCCCGTTCCATTGGATCGTATCCAGGTTCGGGGTACCAGTACTGGATCTCTTTGCCACCAGCAGGAATCGTCAAGACACCGAGGTTCTTTGCCCGTTTTCCTGACCGGGAAGCAGAGGCGGTGGATGCCCTGCTCAGCCCTTGGCCTCCGGGCTTGTTGTACGCCTTTCCCCCTCTTCCCTTGATTCCCAGGGTCCTTCGGAAACTGATGGCGGAACGAGCAGAGCTGCTGTTGATAGCTCCCCATTGGCCCCGCCGGCCATGGTTTGCCGACCTCATCACCCTGTCGGTCCAGCGTCCATGGCGTCTTCCTCGAGGAGAAGTTGTTCTCCATCAAGGGTCTCTCTCACATCCAGACCCCGACTGGTTCCAGCTGACCGTCTGGCGATTGAGCGGCGCCTGCTGACGGCCACCAGGCTTCCCCCTCAGGTCGTCGACACCATCCAGGCGGCCCGACGCCCATCCACCATCCAGATCTACAACTCCACCTGGCGAACCTTCGCTTCCTGGTGTGTATCGCATCGCATCGATCCGGTGACAGCCTCCACGGGACACATCTTGACATTCCTTCAATCCGGTCTCACTGCAGGTTTGGCACCCAACACGCTCTGCAGGCAAGTGGCGGCCCTTTCCTCTATTCTCTGTTGCGGGCAGCGAGGGTCCTTGGCCAGCCGTCCTTCGGTTCACCTATTCCTCCGGGGAGCCTCCAAAATCTCCCCTCCAGTCTCCCACTGGTACCCCACTTGGGACTTACTAAAGGTCCTCTTAGCTCTCACCAAGGGTCTCTTTGAGCCCCTGCGAGAGGTGGGGCTCCGGTACCTTTCCTATAAGGTGGTCTTTCTCCTGGTTATTACCTCGGCCAGGCGAATCTCTGAATTAGCGGCTCTCTCCGTTCGCCCTGACCTTTGTGTATTCCACCCAGATAGGGTCGTCCTTCGACTAGACCCTGCTTTCATTCCTAAAGTGAATTCTTATTTCCACAGGTCTCAAGAGTTGGTACTCCCTGATTTTTGCCCATCCCCTTCTCGCCCTTCGGAACAGGTCTGGCACTCCCTGGATGTCAGACGGGCTGTCCGGATTTACTTGCGGAGAACCTCCTCATTCCGGCGGATGGAGTCCCTTTTTGTTTCGTTTCAGCCAGGGTCTCTGGGGCAAAAGGTTTTCTCACGTATCTTGGGCCGCTGGATTAGGGCCACTATTGCTCGGGCTTATGTCGCCCAAGCCTTACCAGTTCCACCTAGGATCACGGCGCACTCCACGAGGAGTGCTTCTACATCTGCCGCTTGGTCCACCCAAGCTTCCCTTCTGTAGGTCTGCAGGGCGGCCACGTGGTCTTCGCCCACTCCGTTCATCCGTTATTATCGCGTTGATGCATACGCATCCACGGACGCAGCCTTCGGCCGTTGAGTCCTCCAACAGGTCCTTTCGGCTTCCAGCTCAACAGTGCGGCCTTCTCCCTCCCGATAGGACTTTGGCTTTGGCATGTCCCATTCGTGACTGCCGACACCCCCACACTCAATGAGAAGGGGCGTTGACCTACCTGAACGCCCTTTCTGATTGGTAGGGGGTGTCGGCGGTCAGCCCCACCCTGGTTTTTGCTGGCACCGTTTCGCTTGGAGGTGCTCTCCTTTCCTTCCTTCTTTCAGCTTCGCGCGTGGGGCTGCAGTATCATCCCTCGTCTACGAACTGGGAAGCGAGATCAAGAGGAGGAGCTTCACAGATCACAGACCCGGTCCGTGTCATCAGACCATCTGTAACCCGTTCGTGACCGCCGACACCCCCCACCAATCAGGGCGTTCAGGTAGGTCAACGCCCCTTCTCAAATGGTCTCACAAGCTTTAAAAGTAGGAGATACCAAGACTGTTGCAACCTGCTCATCTTCCCCTTAGCTTCCTAGGATGTTCACAAACTTGGTTGGTGAGCCTTCATCTCTTGGACAGATCACTGAATCCATCACTGATAACAGAAATCCTGAGGTTTCTGTTGCATCATTATCAGCACCAAGGAGATCGCCCATTTCGTAATTTAGAAATTCTGTAAACCTCTTAACAGAATAATAGAGTTGGAAGGAACCTTTGAGGTCTTCTAGTCCAACCCCTGCTCAAGCAGAAAACCCTATATCATTTCAGACAAGTGGCTGTCCAATATCTTCTTAAAAATCTCCAGTGATGGAGCACCCACAACTTCTGGATGCAAGCAGTTCCACTGATTAATTGTTCTCACTGCCAGGAAATTTCTTCTTAGTTCTAGTTTGGACTTCTCTTTGATTAGTTTCCAGTATGGCTTCTTGTCCTGCCTTCAGGTGCTTTGGAGAATAGGTTGGCCCCCTTTTCCTTTTGGCAGCCCCTCAAATTTTGGAACAGTGCTGTCATGTCACCCCTAATCCTTCTTTTCACTGGACTAGACATACCCAATTCCTGGAACCATTCTTCATATGATTTAGCCTCCAGCCCCTTAATCATCTTTGTTGCTCTTTTCTGTACTCTTTCCAGAATCTCAACAACTTTTTTATATCATGGTGACCAAAACTGGATACAGTATTCCAAGTGTGGTCTTACCAAGTCATTATAAAGTGATGCTAACACTTCACATGATCTTGATTCTGTCCCGCTATTAATGCAGTCTAGGACTGTGTTGATTTTTTTGGTGGCTGCAGCACACTGCTGGCTCATATTTAAGTGGTTCTCCACTGGGACTCCTAGATCCCTCTCACAGTTATTACTACTGAGCCACAGGTACCAACTATTCTGTACCTGTACATTTGGTTTTTCTTGCCTAAGAGGAAAAACCTTACTTTTCTCACCATTGAATTTTACTTTGATAAATAGGGTCCAATGTCTTATTCTCCTGCTCGGTGGGAACAGCAGTCAGGCATGGGTTAACTCTCTGTCTGTCAGCCATTAGGACCGAGTCTGCTGATCTTTTAGTCCCACCTCTTCCTGTGCCTCTTCAGTTTATTGACTCAGTCTGGCTTGGACAGACGTGTCTGTTCCATCTCTCTGCTAGAGATACTATTTTTCAACCTCTTTTGCTCCTTTAGAGTTTAATAGGCATTTGTTCTCCCTAACATCGGTGGACATTGTCTCCCAGCATGAAAGGCCTTTGCCTTATTCTGCTGAGGGCCGCGTGGTGGCATCGGACTGCCAGCTGGCAGCTCCACCTGGCAGTGCTCATGAGTCCTCCCTCTGATGCACTGATCCAGAGCTCCCCGTTGCAGACCATCAGCAACAGGTGGAGGTAGCTGCGTTTAGAGCCTTTGCTCAGCAGCCTCAATTAGCGTGATGATCCATTCCGCACTATTTTCTTATTCACGCTATTGCCAGAAGACTGGCGGCTCAAACAACTGTTTTGTCTAGCCGAGCGTTTTTTTCATATCAAAGGAAGCCCTGAGCTGCAAGTACACCTATGCAGTGCAGTGAGTAGTGGGCTGGAAACCCGCTGAGGGGATCTGTTAATTTCATTTCGAATGTTGGGAAATTTAAAATAGTGGACGCCATTGTTTCCAAGTCAGCCCACATGGCATCTACCAAGCAGAAGAGGCCAGCTGACAACAACCCTGGTGAGGGCACCTCTGGCATAGCCCCTCATAATAAACGATCCCAGGGGCACAAGTCACCCCTTCAGCCCCACACTAAGCCTTCCAAATCTTCCAAGACTTCCAAAGCCGAAGAGAGGAGGCATAAGGCCATTGAATAGGCAATCCGTAAGGCCCAGCAGGAGGCCAAAAAGAAGGCTCCTCCACCCTTGGGGGTTGATTCTTTTACCCAGCCGTCTCCTATTTCTTCCCCTGCAGGTCAATCTTCCACATCGCAAGGGCATACTGGGGCATCATTGTCTCCAGATAGGCCAGCCCTCAGGAGGTCAGTGCCACCCACAGATGCAGCCTTGTTATTTGCTCCTCTATCCTCCGAGCAACCCACCCCAGCACAGACTATTACTGCAGAAGTTCACGCAGACCCTTTGTCTTCTTCACACCCGCAACTTCGGCGATGCTGCCTTCTTCACAGGTGGTTTCCCATGTCTCTCCAGCTGTGGCGGCTTTGATTTCGGATGCCATTCGTCAGGGCATCACCCAGGGCCTACCAAGGGTGTCTTTGCAGGTTTCTTCTTATGTTGAGTGCCTCAGTCATTCCTAAGGGTCTTGGGACCTAGAGGTATCCATGGCGGGTCGGGATCGAGATCGCTCCCCTGGTTCTGCCAGCCAAGCTTCCCTCTCTGAGGAAGGAGAAATCCCTCTGGATACTGAGTTGTCGGATGATGACGGTTTGGAACCCGACCAACTTTCCTTTATCAGCCTTTTCAGGCCCCAGCTTTTCTGTTCTTTACTATTCAAGGCTCAAACCACCATGCATTTGACATTTCCTGCCGTGAGGTGGATCCATCTTCTGCAGGGGATCCCACTTCCACTTTGTTTAAAGAACCAGCTTTACAGAAGGAAACAGTTCCAGCGCCTAAGTTGTTTTCAGATGTAGTCCTTCGCCAATGGGCTCTTCCAGGATCTGGCCCTATCCCTAATGGACTTGAAAAACGCCTTTTCAATCTGGCTCCGGATTTTTCTCATCTATTGCAGGTTCCTACCGTAGATGCTCCAGTCATAGCGCTATTGTCTTCTTCTCACTTGACAGGCCCTCTGGAGGAATCCTTACACCCAGAAGATAAAAGAGCGGAACACACTTTAATCAAGGGACACCAGGCAGCGGCCTGGAAAGTTAAGGCGGCAGCGGCCGCATCTTTTTTCAATAGAGCATCCATCCTTTGGCTTCAACAGCTCCAGGTGAGGCTTCCTGCCAGTGATTTGAGGTTCCACCAGGACATCAATAAAATTTGCACGGCAATTAAGTTTTCTGCCGATGCTACCCTCCACACCTCCCGGTTTGCAGCTAAGGCCATTGGCTCCTCTGTCACATCTCATAGGCTCCTTTGGCTGAGACAGTGGCAAGCTGATGTACGAAACAAACGGCGTCTCGCCTCCTCACCTTGTGTCAGAGACAAGTTTAAGTACTCATGCTCCGGACTCCGCCGTTGGTGGTTGTTTGGCGCTTTTTGCTAGTCAATGGGATGCTATGATCTCTGACACTTGGGTTCGGAGGATGGTTAGGCAGGACCTCTCCCTCGAGTTTTGCTCCATTCCCCTGCGCCACTTTGTTCATTGTCCCATCTCTCGGGACCGTAATCAGCATGTTCTGGTGGAATTAGCTATCCAGCATCTTTTAACTATCGGGGTGGTTCAGCTGGTTCCGCCAGACCAACACAGACAAGGTTTTTATTCCTGTCTGTTTCTAGTCCAGAAGGCCTCGGGGGGATGGAGGGCTATTCTAGATCTTAAGTCCTTGAACTGGCATATCGTTTATCGCCGGTTCAAAATGCAATCCCTCCATACAATTATGGAAAGTATCTGGCCAAGCGATTTCCTCTCCTCAATCGACTTGACTGAGAGCGCATTTACACATTCCCATTCTCCCTGCCCATTATAAACTCCTGCACTTTTTTTACGCAGGTAGTATCATTAGTATCATTACCAGTATCAGGCCCTACCCTTTGGGTTATCCTCAGCCCCCAGGGTGTTTACTAAGATTATGGCCTCCCTAATTGGTCACATTTGTTCCCTGCCTATTCAAATTCAGTTTTATTTAGATAACATTCTCATTATGTCCCAATCAGCCTCCCACGCTCAATGAGACCTAGGTACAGCTATTCAGATATTGCAGGATCATGAATTTTCAATCAATTGGTCTAAAAGCCACTTGACACCTTCCACACGCTTAATGCATTTGGGGGCTTTGATAGATGCTGTTACGTCAGAAGTTTTTCTCTCCCCGGAACGCCAGTTCAGCTTCCGGGAGCTGGAAGGTTGTTTCCGATCAGAACATTCTGCCTCCCTCATGGGGTTGTCCAGGCTCCAGGGAAAGATGGTATCCTCCTTTGGCATTATTCCTTGGTCTCGTCTTCACAGCAGGGACCTGCAGTGGTTCCTTCTCCCATTCCAATGGGCTTGCAGGAGCACATCCTTTTAGATCGTCCCACTGCCTCAAGCAGTCAGCAACTCCCTGACCTGGTGGACAACCATCGCTATTTCCAAAGGCAGCAAGTTCCAGACCCCCCAATGGGTAGTCCTCACTTCTGATGCCAGCCTCTACAGATGGGGAGCCCATCTCGGGCCCCAAATGGCTCAGGGGCAGTGGTCTCAACTGGATCTAAGACAGAATATCAATTGGTTGGAGCTCCAGGCTATTCACCCTGCACTACAGAGCTTCAGAGACCTGGTCCTCAGTTGGGACGTGCTAGTCCTGATCGATAATGTTTTGGCCAAGGCTCACGTAAACAGGATGGGAGGAACGCGTTCGAGAGCCCTCATGCAGGATGCTCTTTGCTTGGGACTTTAGGCCAAAGCTCACCTGGCTTCCTTGACAGCTGCCCACATCTCGGGAATGTTGAATGTTCAAGCCGATTCCCTCAGCCAGGCTCCTGTCGACCAGGCAAAATGGAGCCTTTCCCTGCTATTGTTGAGATACCAAACTGCTTCGGCCTCCCATCGACCGACCTCTTTACCTCACAGGACAATCATCAGGTTCTGAGATTCTATGCCAGATTCCCAACTCTGGGTGCAGAAGCTGTGGATGCTTTGCTCAGTCCGTGGCCCCAGAGTCTCCTTCTTTATGCCTTATCTCCGCTACCTTTGATAGCCAGGGTCATCAGGAAACTGTTGGAAGAGAAGGCGGAGCTGATTCTTCTTGTTCTCCATTGGCCCCAGCGACCTTGGTTTACGGACTTGGTGTCCCTGTCTGTGACACGGCCTTGGCGGATTCCCAACAACAGGATCGTCCTCGTCCAGGGAGCGTTACATCATCTGGAGCCCCAATGGTATCAGTTAACTGTCTGGAGGTTGAGTGGCGCCTCCTAAAAAGGGCCAAGGTTTCCTCCTGAGTTATTACAACCATACAGGCAGCACGCAGGGCTTCTACTACCTGCATGTACGACGCTAGTTGGCGGGCCTTCACCTCCTGGTGCAGACGCCAGGGCCTTGCTCCTACTTCCACCTCCATACCTCAGGTATTGGACTTCTTGCAGGCAGCCCTGGATGCCAGCCTGGCTCCCAACACTCTCCGCCTGCAGGTGGCTGCCATCTCTTCCACCCTGAAAGGTGGCTCTCCAGACTTGATCTCAAAGGATCCTCTGATCCGTGATTTTTTGAGGGGCGCTACCAACCTACGTCTTCCCATCGTACATTGTTTTCCTAGCTGGAACCTCAACAAGGTCTTGTCAGCCTTGACTTTAGCCCCCTTTGAACCACTTTGAGAGGTAGGTCCCCTATTCCTCTCCTTTAAGGTGGCCTTTCTTGTTGCAGTCACTTCGGCCCGCCGTATTTCTGAAAAGGCAGCTCTATCTTTCTGTAAGGACCTCTGCATCTTTCACAAAGACAAGGTTGTGTTAAGGTTGGATCCCACCTTCTTGCCGAAGATAAACTCTCTTCCACAGATCACAACAGCTTGCGCTCCCCAATTTTTGCCCCTCCCCGACCCATCATTTGGAGAGGGCTTGGCATATGTTGGATGTCCGCAGGGCTCTTAAAATTTACCTCTCTTGCACGGCCTCCTTTCGGTGAACTGAGGCCCTTTTCATGGCCTTCCTTCTGGCATCCATGGGTTCCAGAGTAATAGTTCCAACCTTGGGGCGTTGGATCCGGGCCACCATTTCCACGGCCTATGAGGTTCAGTCCTTGCCTGTTCCTCACAACATCACAGCCCATTCTACAAGGAGTGCGGCCACGTCAGCAGCCTGGACCACCCAGGCTCCCTTGGATGAGGTGTGTAAAGCCACTACTTGGTCCTTCCCAACTCCGTTTATTCACCATTATCGTTTGGACTCCTATGCAGCAGTGGATGCTGCCTTTGGCAGGAGAGTTTTACAAGGAGTTCATTTCGAAGGTGGTCTACGGGGTCCGACTGCTCCCGCCCGATAGGATATCAAGCTTTGGTATGTCCCATGCCTGACTGCCGTTCCCACCGAGCAGGAGAATGGGTGTTGGTCTTACCTGATATGCCCTTTCTCTGTATAGGGGGGAATGGCAGTCAGCCTCAACCTGGCGTAGTCGTCCCTGGGATGTCGGGGAGGGTGAATTCTCATTCTTTCTCGTTGCAGAAGACACGTCATCTGCGTCATCGTCCTCGCCGATAAACTGGAGAAGCACAGGAAAAGGCAGGACTAAAAGATCAGCAGACTCGGTCCTAATGGCTGACAGACAGAGAGTTAACCCATGCCTGACTGCCGTTCCCCCCTATACAAAGAAAGGGTGTATCAGGTAAGACCAACGCCCAATTTGTTGAGTTTCTTCTGGATCTTTAGCCTACCTTTTATGGTAAAGATACTAACACTTAAAGTAACATGATTAGGTGAAATATGTACAAAATATAGCACAGAAACTTAGTCAAAATAGAAACAAACAACTGAAAATGATTTGTAAAGAAGCTTGGGTCATCATAATAAATAGGTTTTTGTACCATCAACACCACAGTTAGAACCTTTATAGAGTAAAATGAAAGGAGATACTATTCTTAATTATAGTATCTGCCATCAATAGTGTTCTGCACTTATATAGAAAAAGGGCAAAGTATTAATAACCGGAGGCACGTTGAATTCTTCAGAATCTTTTAGCAGCTATATTTCTCCTTGTTGCTCTGTTTTACCTAAGATGTTAATCTAACTTTCTTTCCATCTGTCAAGATAAATCTTCTGACCTTGATTCTGTCTACCTTACAACTTTGTGGATTTGATTCACAAAGACACTGGGGATGAGGTAAAGGAGGTTATGTTTGTTCCTCAGAAGCCTTCCATAAGGGCTTTCAGCATAACTAAAGAGAAATGCTTTTAGGAATTCATTCAGAAATAGCAATCCAATCTCATACAAATCAGATCCATCATATATTGATACATTTGAAAGAGTAAGGCTGGGCTCCATCTTCATTCTTGCAACTAATTCCTTTTTTCCTTCATTGGTAGGACTTCTCTTTTTTTTTTAGCTAAGCACACATCTCTATCTTCTTGCATCTACATTGCTTCTGGCCTCTCCTTTTACTTTAATGTCAGAGACCTTTAAGCTGATGACTACCATGCTGATTCACCTCCTGCAGAAGGTGGCATTACTAATAACCATGATTTTGGATTGTTGAACTGAAAAACTATGTGATTTATTACAGTATTATTCTCAAAACCTCTTCAGTTTGGGGAAAACATAAATTACATTTATTTCATCCCCTACATAGCAAGTTGGATTCAGATTAGAGCAGAGCTTCACATGCTAGCTAGACATGAAGGCTCTGACTATTTTTAACTACTTCTAGTTTCTCCCTGTATTCTTCTGCTTTCTTCTTTGTGAAGCAGTCATTCATTGTCTTCTCCAAAATTTAGAAAAAGCTGATGGGGGGATCTTATTTGGGGTCTAGCAAACAGGATGGGATGGTCTAGTACTTACTTTTATTTATTCGTTAAATTTTTATACTAGTCATCTCCCCTATAAGGTGACTCTGGGCAGCTTACAAATAATAAGTAGACTTACAAGCAGGTAGCATTCAAATTGTAGGTTGAAGTTTGCCAACCCCCTTTTGAGATTAAAATACATAATTTGTGTGATAATACAGAGCAGTAATTCAGAGTTTATATGTAATCAGGTAGTCATTGCTTAGCAATCACTATAGAAACCTGTAGCTTTAGCGCTAAGCATTGCAGTTGCTAAGCGGAAAATGAGATGACCATAATGGACTTACAACATGACTTTCCATTTGGTTGTTAAGGATGTCACTGCAATCATTAAGTGAAAAATCACGTGATTGTGACTTACAATTTTACTTTCACATTCTCCATTAACTCTGCTTGTCACAACAAGATGATCAGAAAGCACACAAGTAGTCAACACATGACCACAAGATACTTTGACAGTTGTAAATGTGAGGTTTGATTCATCTCAAAATTAGCTATTTTTACACATCAGAACTTCTGGCATTTGCTAAATGAGATATTAAGCAAGAACTATGTGTACTACAATCTTTTAAGAGGATTTGAATGGTTGATTTCAGAATAATTATGTTTGAATCTATTTTAAAACTGTAATTTAAGGATTTAACTATATAGAAATAAATAAAAATTGCAGTTTAGAATAGTTTTCATCTGGATACAAATGCATTCAGAAGCCATTTCTGAAGTTTGTACATAAATCATATTTTAATTTTTGTATGAAATCATTATTCATGAGTTGAAAGGCACACAGCGTTAACAGGCTATTCTTGGGAATATGCAACTGAATTATACATCGCTGCCTAGAAAGTCTACTTAAACCTTAGGGTTAACATGTTATATTATCATGTGGGTGACATAAAAATCTAAGTACAGAAAAGGCATCTCCTGGTTTTTCCTCAGAGGGCTTTAATATCAGATGTTTCAAAATATGCCATGCTTATCTACAGAAGAACAACAACAAAAGTTTATATAGGTTCCTTTTCTTCCCAGCCTGTTAATCACTCGCCTCACCTATCCCATATCATTAGAAACAATGACAAAAAAATACATAAGCTCTTATTTTGATCTGAAATGCCTTTCTCATTTCACTACCACACTACCATCCATCTGTTTCATGGAGTCCTGGAATACATACTATCAAAAATGTTGGAGCTCCGTAAGAAAAAAATGCTTGAATTAAACTTTAAAAACATTTTTGACAGAAAAAGAGAAAAGATCTATATTAAGCTGACATGGTGAACATTATGATTGCAGAATCTTTTAAGACATTGCTTTGGCATATTCTCTTTGCAAAACTTCTTACACCTCATGTGTTGTACACATATATAAACTCTCAAAGAGGAAGCTGTTTGTGGGTTAACATGTCGTGGTTAGTAATAAAAGCAGAAGTTCAAATCTTTCCACCCTAAACTGATGTACTCACAGAATTTTTAATTTATTCTATGAGAGTTCTAACATTTGTCTCTTAGGAACAATATTTCCCCATTAATCATCTTTCTAAACATCCAATTTATACAACAGGTTCCTAACTCCCAATCCGTGGACTGGCACCAGTCTGCGGCATGCCAGAAACCAAGCCGTGCAAACAAGTGAAGCCCCAACCGCAGGATGCAGGCAGCACATGAAACCATGTCCCCTTCGGTTTGCGGAAAAAACTCTCCACAGAAATAGTCCCTGGTGCCCAAAAGGTTGGGGGCTGCTGGTATACAGTACTGTAGTTGTTTAGGGAGATTTTCAGAGCTACAGTGTTTGATTTACAAAACCAATTAACAAACACATTTGTTTTTACTGTTTTCCCTTTTGACATGATAGAAAGATACATTACTTAAATTTATCTAGGTTTAGAAAAGTAGGGGTTTTGTACAATTTACTTCGTTTAGCAAAACCATACCAAAAGTTGTTCCGTTGAGGCTTAGTTTAAATTTTCAGGTTCATAGACATGCCTTCATACATAGTTTTTCTTATTTACAGTTAAGCTTACTGACTGATTTCATACTTCATGCTAAACAAATATGAAACAAAGCACATTATGGTTTAATATGATGAATGATTCAGCCCACTGCATACTATACTGATGTCTGTAAACCTTAGTTTTTATAGTTAAATTCTAATTAAGATTAACATAACAACACAGTGATGTAAGTCACATGCTTTGGAATCCCAAAATCTGGCCAAATTATGGATTTCTTATAAACTGCTTGGCCAAAAAAATGGGGGATTTTGTAGCTGTTACATTGGTATATCATCACATTTTATCTGATTATCTAAGGGAATGGCATAATATAAATCATGTTGTAAATCACATTGGGTTTGTTTGAATTAGCTGTGTGAATGTTCTAAAGCAGGGGTCCCCAACCTTTTGGACCTCAGGGACCACCAAGTTCATAATTTTAAATCCCGCGGACCACTAATATGAATCCAGTGCGCCGCTTGCTGAAGTGCCTGGACTCCCAGTGACAGGATGGGGTCCTTCAAGCACTCTCCCTCCTCTGTCTTTCTCTCTCTTTCTCTCCTTCTCTCTTTCTCTCTCTCCCCCCTCTCTTTCTTTCTCTCCCAGTCATTCTCTCTCTGATTCCCTGTCTGTCTCTTTCTTTTTCTCTCTCTTTCATTCTGTCTCTCTCTCATTCTGTCTCTCATTCTCTGATTCTCTCTCATTCATTCTATCTCTTTCTCTTTCTTTCTGTCTCATTCTCTGTCTTTCATTCTTTTTCTCTTTCATTCTCTCATTCTGTTTCTTTCTCATTCTCTCTTTTTCACTCTGTCTCTCTTCTCTTTCATTCTCTGTCTCACTGTGTGTCTCATTCTGATTCTTATTCTCTCTCTGATTCTCTCATTCTCTGATTCTGTCTCTGTCTCTCTCTCTCTCATTCTCTCTTTCATTCTGTCTCTTTCTCTCTCTTTCTCCCCCTCTCATTCTCTCTCCCCCTTCTCTCTCTCTTTCATTCCCTTTCTCATTCTCTCTCCCCCTCTCGCTCTTATTCTCTTTCTCTCTCCCTTCTGTCCTTAACTACCTGCCTATCTACCTGCTATATATATAGTACCGGTATATATAAATCTGTCTGTCAATCTAATC
>JANHZT010010664.1:191718-203085 GCA_032468215.1 Stegonotus admiraltiensis
TCTCTTTCTCTCCCCCCTCTTTCTCCCCCACTCATTCTCTTTCTGATTCCCTCTCTGTCTCTTTCTTTCTCTCATTCTCTCTTTCATTCTGCCTCTTTCTCTTTCATTCATTCTCTGTCTCTCATTCTCTCTGATTCTGTCTCTTTCTTTCTTTCTCTGTCTCTCATTCTCTCTGATTCTCTGTCTCTTTCTCTCATTCTCTCTTTCATTCTGTCTCTTTCTCTGCCTCTCATTCTCTCTCTCATTCTCTTTCATTCTCTGTCTCTCTGTCTCATTCTGATTCTCATTCTCTCTGATTCTCTCCCGTTCTCTCTTTCATTCTGTCTTTGTCTCTCCCCCCTCTCTCTCATTCTCTCTCTCTTTCTCTCCCCCTTTCTCCCCCTCTTTCTCATTCTCTCTCTTTTTCATTCTCTCTCTCATTCTCTCTCTGTATCTTTCTCTCTTTCATCCTCTTCCTTTCATTCTGTCTGTCTCTTTCCCCCCTCCCACTCTTTCTCATTCTGATTCTCTCTCTCTCTCTCTCATCTCATGGGCCATCCAGTGTTTTGGGGCTGAGAGGAAGTCAAGCGTCTCCCCGAGAGACCGAGGTGCGTGGAGCACCAACAAGGGCCAGAAGAAACGGCCGCAAGATCCAGCAAGAGATGAAGCTTCACTCCCACTCTGGAATATGAAGCGAATCTCCATCCCCCCTCCCTTTCCCTTGCCAGCCGAGGTGTGATTGGGAAGTGTGGGCAAGGGGCGGGGACAGCCACTGGTGGTTCAGCCAACAGGAAGCTTACAGCAGGGGGAAGAAACAGCCCGGGGTTGCCTCCACCCGTTGCTTTGGCCTGCCTGCACCACCACCCTCTTTGCACCATTGCCTCATTCCGGCTGGTGAGGGCTGGCTGCAAAGTTGCAAATTGCATGAACCTCCCTTTACAGCAGAGATTTACAGCCCTACCATGAGCTGCCTAGCCAGTCCCATATTCCAGAACTCTAATCACAGGACTGGCCATTGCTCATCCCAGAACAGCTCCTCCACCTGGGTGCACCGCGGACCACCAAAATTTTCTCACTGACCACCGGTCGGTGACCACTGTTCTAAAGTGAGTAGTATCAATAACCTGGTTTTGTAAGTAGTTACACATGAAAAAAGATCTAACATGGAACCAGTTGTGTCAAACTCGTGGATATATTTCAGTATTTCAATGACTGTCCTGTGTACTGTCACAAAATACTTAACGTATAAATATCGAGTCACAGAAAATAAATGATTTCCCAGTATGATAAGCTACACTTTTGTCTCAAAGTATCCAAAAGTTTCCAAAAACATTGATAACAAATTGCATTCCTGAAATCATACAAACATGTACATTTAAGAAATGACAGACAAAACTAATACATTCATAAGTGCCCACCAAAAGGCAATCTTTTGTAGAAATTAGAAAAAATACATGAACATAGGCATTACAAAATTTTAGTACATATCCTTTCAACATACCACTTATACCAACAAATGGCAAAATACATCACCATATTGCCATCCACCACATAAAATTGCGGAATACATGAAGAAAGGTAATTTATTCCAAATTCTCAATGAAATGTGTTTCACACACAGTGGATATAGTCTTCCTGTCCTTCCTGCAAGCTTAAATAAGGTTAACTAGAATGCACAACTCTATGAAAATGCGCATGTAACCCAGCATGGCTTGTCCTGGGTATAAAAGGTAAAATCTAAATCCTTAGGACAAGAAACTGTTTAAACATCATTTGTGGTATCTGGGTCACAGGTGTCCTGCAATCACTACTATACTAGAAACTTAGGAAATGTGGTTGAAGACGCTTAAGATTGTATGTTAGAAAGAGCAATACATTATAATAGAATAAGTTATGGTTTGGGATATTTGATATAGTAGTATAGAGCTTCAACTAGAAAATTCTGAGTTGTTTGCCTCCAGAGATATATTGAAGCTTATATATATAAAATGAGATATTTTCTGTGTGAATAAATTAAAGCTTTAGAGAAAGCTACTGGTTGGGTACAAGCAGACCGATAATTCTCCTCTATGGTTGCTATGGAAACTAGCAGTGCTTGCTATAATTGAGAGCATCTTAAAACATCCTGACATTTCCTTTTTTTCTCTCAGCCATTTTACATTATTTTTATGTTGTATAGGTAACATCCATTCAAAAGAAAATAGTTAATGAACATTCCTGTTTGAATATCCATCTACTTTGCTGTTATTTTTTATTGGATATTTTAAACTGCCTGCATGAAAGCAAGCTCCCTGGATTTGTTTGTCTTCCAGTTCTAGTGGCTGTGTATATGGGTTCCATTGCATCTACTGTAGAGACTAAAAACTAATTTAACGGATAAATTTTATAGCAATATGTTTCTGAAAATTAATCTTTCAATATGAATGGTAAGTCAATTCATTTTTGCACTTCTGTTTAGATTATGAATTGAACTGCATTTCTTTAAAAAATAAATCTGTAAAATTATTGTCGTACCATTACACATTTGTCATGAGCATTTTTCCTTTCTATAATGTGGATAATACAGAGTTGCTGTTTTCAGTCGGTACCAAATTATTTAACATTGTACAAGAAGCATTTCTTACTATAAAAGCATTACATAAGATGTGAAAGATAATGTAATTAGCTTATTTTTTGTAGATTGCTTTTAATATACAGTATGTAATTAAAGTTTGGTAATTTTAAATTAGAGTTAGTGCAAATAACCTTTTATTTCAGTTTATTGGCATGTTTAATGTCATATACATTTCTACATAATATTTAAGTAAGTAATTTGTTTCATGATTGGCTAAGGACTTTAGTTTTCTTAGTTGGCAATTGAAACTAATATGTGAAGTAATGGTCAGATGGATTGATTAGCTTGTCAAACAGATTTTTGTTATCATTTCTGACAAGAAAACTTGATTTTGATATCAAGCATGTACTGTAATAGGCTGAAGCAAAGTATTGTCATAAATTTAATGGAATTGGAAAATTAAAAATAAAATTATGATGTATATAATAATTATTTTAGAATTTAGATAGAAATTTATGTTTGACCTTATTTTAGCAAAGATCGCTACTTCTCTACTTTCAGAAAAATAACTTCTTCTAAAAGATTTTATATAAAATTGTAAGTACCTCAGCAGTCTCAAAATACAGCTTGAATAGGAAAGCTATTTATTTTTAGCTACTTTGGGGGCGGGGATCAATACAGAATAGAACTGAAAAATACTTATTTGCAGGGTTGAATTTAAATATATATTGATTAAATATAGTCTTATGAGGCTCATAGTAGATATGCAGAAAGGAGTTCTGACTTGTACAACTATCTAATTTAGTCATGGTAACTGACTATGCAGCTGCCACACAGAATGCAAAAACGTGGCCCATATGGAGTGTAGGCTATCTTCCCTTGAATTTCCTCTCTCCTAAATAGAGATTATACTAAAGGATTGTGATACTTTTTCTATATTCTTCTCCATTGTGGTGGTGTCTTACATACGGTTTGCCTCAACATAGTACATAACATTTAGAATCAGGAACCCACATGTTTATTCTTCCTCTAGATCAGTTGCTATGTGTATAATGGAATGTTATACTGTATTTAAAATATTATGCTTTTAATATTTGAAGGTATCCATAAGAGTTCACACTGGATACTTGCAGAATTATCTTTAGCCATAACATCAGCTGAAATATTTGTCGATTGTATGAACATGTGTCCCTATTTTGTTTCCAATCAAAGTACTTACAGATGAATATATATATTAATAGAACATACTATATATAGATAGAATCTAGCATATGTATATTTGAACTTGTATTTGATATCCTAGGCAAAATCTAGGAGTGATCACACAATTTAAAACTATATGTATTTTTATTATTTTGTGTTTATACCCCCCATGCACAATTATGCTGAGATATTGTACCAATTCATGAAGACCAAGTATTGCAATCAAGCCAGATATAATGTTCTTTCTTTTTATTAGAAGAACAAGATCTGATAAAGACCGATCTCATTTTGAAAAAAGAAAGTCTAAGCTTACCTTCAACAGTCTCAATATAGTTGTTTATAGTCATCAGAAGATTCTGTTCCAAAGTTCATAAACCAGAGTTCTGATTAAATATAGTGTTGAGAACAAGATTTCATGTTGATTGGTACCATTATGGTACCATCTATTCTGTCTTTAGGTATCTGACATTAAAGAAAACTTTTCTCTATTCATCTGAAGAATGTGATATATTTACTTTCTTTTGTACCTCCCCACAGACTTCAAGAAAACAGATGGGAAAAAGTCAGAATTAAAGATCTTAAATTAACTAATGAGATGCATATTTTCCTATAATATTTATTCTCTTGTTTCCACTGTGGTCTGCATTCAGTTGGGGGTTTTTTTCCAGATTGTCACTATCCTCTGGAGTATTAGTAATAAAGCAATATCCTACCAAAATAATTTGAATACATTGGAGAAGAAAAAGGTAGTTTATGAACCCTGTCTGGGTTTGGAGGATTAAAACACAGCATACTAATCTTTGACAGCCTGAAAACTCAGCTATGTGCTGGTCCCTGAAATCCTTGGATGCAATCCCCAAGGCCCGTCTAAAAATTACCACTGTATTATAATGTTTAATGTGATAGTTAAATTATTGAATGCTGGAGAATAATCATGCTAAATGGATTTGTAAATTTAATATAATTGTAGTTACATTTCACTGTAAAATAAATTTAGTTTGAATTTTAACCCTTTCTATTTCACCTGGCCAAACTTTTTTTATATATCTAGAGCACAGGACACAATCTAAAGGCCCATAATGTAGTCCATCTTTTTATCTATGGTGTACTTTGGAGCAGAGCTGGAAGATGTCCCATTGCTAGATTATGAATCCAAACTGCAGTCAGAAGCATGGCATTTAAAAGCTGAAATACAACAATCCAAAAATTGAAAGTTAATACAAAAGATTTGTATAATACAAGTTATTTATTTAGTTTTAATATTTATATATTAAAATTAATCTTCTAGGCCATGGAGATAAATAAGATTAAGTAAAAATTGCAGTTCAAGAAATAAAACTTTCTACTCTTAACTGTAATTGTCAACTGTGATTGTTCTTTTCATATTTATCTGGCATGACAAGCCATATCTTCCCAATGTAATTGTTGTTTCAATAGTGACTAGATATACTATAATTTTCATCCTGCTCACTCATTCCTGCTCTGGTGGCTAGGAAGACTAAAGCCATCGTCATGCAGGGCTGACTAAGACATTGTAGATTGAATGTTGCTGACACATAGAATTGAAGTAATAGGCTGGAAGTGGAGATGTCGCATAAAATCATGTATGTAGACAACCACTGATACTTAATGCAATTACATGGATTATCAGTTTGTAGGTGAATGCTCTTAAAGGGTCAAGTAATTGCCCTATGGCCAAGTAGGAGTGGCTTTTGTAACAATTAAGTTTAGGTTCTGCTATGACCTAGGTGGTCAAGGCAAGCCTTTAGAGTGGGGGTGTCAAACTCACGGTGTTATGTTGTCATGTGACATATCAAAACTTCCCCCCCTTTGCTAAACGGGGTGGGCGTGGCCAGCATGTGATGCATCTGGCCCATGGGCCATGAGTTTGACACCCCTGCTTTAGAGAGGCTTTATTGCTCTCAATAAGTGTTCAGCAAATGACTCTCCAATTATCAGTAAGGCTCCACCCAACGCTACCCTGAAGGCAGCCACCCTTAGTCTCCAAACAATAGCCCATATATTACCAGAAAAGTCCACAAGGGAAAGTCCAGGCATAAGACAAATGGCAGTCCTCAGGACAAGGTACAAGGCAAAGACAGTTCTGGAGGTAAAGCAGAGCAAAGGACAAAAGCAGTTCACAAAGCAAGACTAACGGTAGTCCTTGAAGCAAGGCAAAAGGCACAAGTCAAAACTGAGAGTGTAATCCAAAACAAACAATTGTTCCTGGCAAAGACTAACTCTCCCATGATTTCTTCTTAAGTCTGTCCATTCCAGGTGTTCCTTATGAGGAGGGATGGAACAACCTCCTCCCAAGTAGCCTTCCAGCACTTCTCTGAGCTTGCCTACACTCCCCTCTCCATGCCCTTGGATCAAGTGGGAGAGGCATCTTTTCCTCATCTGAGGTGATCTGCTCCCTGTCAGTACCACTGCTTGTCAGCAGCTGATCCTCCCCTGTGTCAGTGAAGGCAGGCAGCTCTTTGCCAAGTTGACCATTTCCCCCAATGCCTGAGGGGCCTGAGGTGGTATCATCCTCAGTCCCTGGGTCTCTCCACACATGCCAAGGGAGATGTGCCATCTCTGTCGGACAGTCCTGGTTCCAACTCCTCCTCCTCTGAATCGGGCTCCGAGGGGGCCATGACAGGTTCCTGCAGAATAACTAGACAAATCTTCCTACACAAATTTATTTTAATGGCAACTAATTATTACCAAGCTCCAAGACTGATGATAAATACCTGCAGCAGTTCATCTTTAAGTGGCTATAATAATGTGTCTGTAAATCTTGGCATAGCTGTTTTCTTTTATTCCCGTGTTATAGAAACCAGTTGTGCAGTTATCACTCTGCATGCTGCAGTACACACTAACAATGTAAAATAAAAACAAAAAACTCAGCATTACCTCAGCCATCTCTAAGATCTGCAGTTCTGTGTCATTTTTATCATGAAGGATCAAATTCGAGCTATGAATTAAGTTTGGATATTACAGTATCCCACAGTCAAGTGGTCACCATTCAATTGCTTCACAATCGGCTTCTGAGAAGCAAGAGTTAATGCAGAACACAGCAGTAAAATTGTTAAGTTGTATTGGTGCTTATTAATGGAGTTGCCAGTCCCAATTTTGGTCACTAGGAGAGCACTGTGCGTAACAAGGTGCTCCTCGTTTAAAAATAGCTTCTTTTTAGGCAGAATTGCTGTACATTTTTGTTCCAAACTTGTTCATCAGTTTAATTATTCCTTTTATCAGGGATTTCAAACTTGCAGTGTCACGTCACATGACGTATTGCGTCTTTTTCCCTTCACTAAACCAGGTGGGAGTAGCCAGCGTGTGATGCATCTGGTGGGCCATGAGTTTGACACCCCTGCCTTATATGCTTTGGAAAAATGGAATAATTGGTCTATCACAAAAACCTCTCAAGATTAATGATGATAATTTTATAATTTTAACTGGATGAAATAGGAAAAGCTGATAATGCTGGTGATGCTGAGAATGAGGTTGACCGGACTGGTAGTTTTTAGGTCATGCTTATTGGGAAGATCAAAACATGATGGACAGAGCAAAGAGTATTCTTGAACAAGGGTTAGAGCAAGTAGTACCTGGCAAGAATGAGACTAGGCAGTAGCCTGAGATCAAATTCAGAAGGAGATACCAGTACCATTTGTATTGTTGTCTACAAAACCATATGGATATAGCTTTAGCATTACAAAAGTCGACTATGAGATCTTTATGTGGACGATGCTCCTCTCACTATTAGGAAGCAATGTAGTAGTTCACAAGTAAACTTCTGAGTAATGATGTAGATAGACCAAAGTCAAACATTGATGGGGACAGAATTGAAAGATGAATTATCGTTCTACAAGTCACATTAAATCATAACATTGAATGTGAAAAGCATGAACTAAGGAAATACAGACTTATGAACATGGAAATGAAATAAGTAAATTGAACATCTGAGAAATTAGTGTAATTGGTGAATTGAAGTGCAATATGTTCAACATATACATGTCCAGGAACAGACAGAGCAGCAATATGAAATATTGGTGTCAAATATAGAATATTAAAAAGTTGATGTGCCAATATACTGATTTTTTTCAATTTGAGAAAAATCAGTATATTTCATACATTTAGTAGTCTTCAACTTACAACCACAGTTGAGCCTAAAATTTCTGTTAAGCAAGACAGTTGTTAAGTGAAATTTGCCCCGTTTTACAACCTTCCTTGCCACAGTTGTTAAGTAAATCTTTTGCAGTTGTTAGGTTAGCAGCAAGGCTGTTAAGTGAATCTAGCTTCCCCATTGACTTTGCTTGTCAGAAGGTCATAAACATGTCCCCTGGACATTGCAACCGTCATAAATATGAGTCAGTTGCCACTGAATTTTGATCACATGACTATGGGAATGCTACAAAAGTAAGTGTGAAAAAACCTCGTAAGTTACTTTTTTCATTGTTGTCGTAACTTCAGTCACTAAATGAACTGTTGTCCCAAAGGGTGCTTTTTTCAGGAGGCAACTGGACTGCCTTGTTTTTTCTTTGAAGATGTTTCGCTTTTCATCTAAGAAGCTTCTTCACCTCTGACTGGATGGTGGGGAATAGAAGGATTTATATTCCTTTCAGACAGCTGGTCATTTGCATCCTTTTTGAGGGTTGTTAAAGCATTTGGAGATTTATCTGTGCCTTCAGGGTCACCTGAGTAGTGCTAATGATTCCTGTAATCTGCAATATTTTTTAAAAAAAATCTGTTCATAATCTCACACCATTTGAAGGATGTTCATCCCAAATTGCATAGCTAAAAGTCTGTAAAGATCCTCAGTCTTACAGCTCATGGTTGTCCCAAAAATTGAGAATCTTAACAGACTTTTAAATGAACTGTTGTAAGTTGAGTATTACCTTTATATGAAAGCGCATCTGAAAAGCTAACAGAAAAAAATACTTCAGGGGGGAAAAAGCTGAAAACAATTTCTCAAAAATTGAAAGATATCTAAGTAGCTTTTAGAATAATTAGTAAACCCAATAATTTCTAAGGATGCTTTACAGTGAACTTAAAATGAATCAGGTTCAAAAATTGAGTTTGGAGAAACTGATTCAGACTAGTGAAGATAGTGAAAGCAGGGATATGTAAAGGTAAAGGTTTCCCCTGTCCAGTCATGTCTGTTCCAGGGGACAGTGCTCACCTCTATTTCTTAGCCGAGGGAGCCAGCATTGTCTGAAGACGCTTCCGTGGTTATATGGCCTGTATGACAATATTCCAAGGCAAGTGGAATGCTGTTACCTTCCCACCAAATTGGGAAGTATTTATCTACTCACATTGCATGCTTTCAAACTGCTAGGTTAGCAGGAGCTGGGGCAAGTAACAGGAGTTCATCCCATCATGCTTGGGTCTTGAACCTGGGCTGCAGCTTTCCAGTTGACAAGCTCAGTGTCTTTAACCACCGAGCCATCACACTCCCGAGAAGATAATGACGCAGGGATACATACATCCTCATATATATTGTATTTACACTGTAAATATAAAAATGGCACAATTGGAAATTAATGCTGGTAGAAGAGACCACTTTTTCAACTGTTGTTCAAGATATTCTCTCTGTTAATTGTAAAATGAGATTTATACATTCGCTTTGATATTTACCCCAAACATTTGAAAGGGAGGGGAAGAAAGCTGTCATCAATAACAGTGTAATTTACATTTGAAGATTTTTGTTCATGTTTCCATTGTGTTTGGCATAAAATACTGTTTTCCATTAAGTTCCTTGGCACAGCAAATAATTTATTCAGCATCCTACTACCATCTTACATATCTTTATTTCTGCACAAGGCAAAGAAAGTTTTTTTTTTACTAAACTACTTTTTCTTGCATATTAAATAGGAATGAACTAATTTTATTCTGGTGATTTAGTTGATACTTAATTTTATTTGCATTGTTTTATTTCTACCTGTGCGTATAGTAAATTGAGTGAAAATAAATAAAACATTGGAGGAGTGAATAGTTTTGGAATTGTCTGCTTAACTGTTTCAGCTAGGAGTATTGCATCATTTAATCATATAGAAATAGAAGACTCTATTTTTAGCACTTGCTTACTTTACTTAGTCTAGTATTCATGTATATAAAGATCATATGTTGAACCTCTCCTTTTCATTACTTAGTATATATCTTGTGGTGGCATGTGGGGTAATATTTTAAGACAGAATGCAATATAAGGGGGTGGGGGGGATGATCATGATTGCATACTACTTGAATGTTGTTTAATTCCACCCACCCACTTGAACTGCTGAAAGGCAGGCTACTTTTTCATTTCAAAATATGAGCTGCCTGATCAGATATGTGTGTAATTTCTGTGAATTCTGCACAGAATGTGAAGTTCTCTCCCACGCCCCCATGTTGCTTGGCAGCTTTGAAATTTCACCTAGCATTTATTCCTATTTATGCAGTGGGCAAAAAGAGAATGTTAAGTCTCCAGTCTGCACCACCATTCTGTGAATGTTATAGTGTTTTCTTCTGAGCTTTTCGTATAAATCGATTTTGATATTAGTGTGCTTGAATCTGGTTGTTCATATTCCTTATAAAGCTATTAGAGGTAATTTCTGTAGCACATGATGTAAAAATGGTTTGTCTTTTTTACAGAAATTCCATTTGTTGTTGCCTAGTCCACTTTGGCAACATATGGGAGGGCTGGGGTATTTTGGTATCTATTCCTAGGAAAGAAAGGAATGGAGACAAGAACATGATAAGAATTAATCTAGTTTTTATATATTATATGTGGAAGATGTGTAAATCCTTTTTCTCTTTCTTCTTTCTTTTCTTCACATCTGTGTGGGTGAATACTTCTGCAAATCCCTGGCGAAAACTTTAGAAATCTTTGGTATGGTCATTTTTTCATTAGAACCCAGAGTCATTGACTACATTACAAAATTATTAAATGGGGAAATTACAGTTATCCTAATTTTTAGAAAAATATTATGAAGTTTATAGTAAATTTTGGGGAAAAAACATGAAATGTGCACTAGATAGAAAATTCATAATGGAATTATCTTTACACTTAAGAAGGCTATGGATTTTACATGATACCCTTTTTAAAAGTAGCTAATACCAATTAATAAAATGACTTAACTATCTTCTGATTTTGATTGAAGCCTTTTAATAATTTGATGTTAGGCTAAGTTGTTCCCAAAATTCCTAATTTCAAAGAGTTAGTATTTACCTTTCCACTCTTTTCAAATATAGAAATGCAAAGTGAAATCTAAAAATAATAATAGGCACAAGTAAAAGAAGGCATAATTTGAAACTTTTAAAGGCATGTCTTGAAAGTCGTCTATATTAAAATCATTTGTTCTTATTGGGTTTATTTCTTTGCAAACTTAAAATTAAATACTTGCAGAATTATTTGCAGATTCATGTCATATCTCTTAAAGGACTATTCAGCACAGCACAAACTATCAAAAATGGAGAAAGTCTTTAACTTTAGATTAAACTTTATTTATTTATTTATTTAATTAATTAAATTTATATACCGCCCTTCTCCAGCTGGACTCAGGGCGGTGCACAACCAAGATAAATACAACGTATATACAAAAATTAAAACCATTTAAAAAATATTAAATAGGTTTGGCCGAATTTAAAATCCCACAAAACAAATTTAA
>JANHZT010010664.1:231769-250144 GCA_032468215.1 Stegonotus admiraltiensis
CCATAATCCTCAAAATTATGACAAATCAAGGCTTGAACTATCTCACTTTGCATGTGTCTATCTCATATATTAGTTTCACCTTTTAAGTTGCATTACTGAAATAAATGATCTTTTGCACGATATTCTAATTTTTCAAGTTTCACCTGCATATCTTCCAGCCTTCAATCTTAAGATTCCCTATATAGATAAAAATCATAACAATTCAATACTTCCATAGCCGTGGTTTAATATCATATGTCATGGCGTTTCTATATAATTGGTTCTTCTCCCCAATTCCTTAAAAATAGTTTGAAGATCATTAATAATTTTTTTCCCATCTGCCAATCTCAAAGCACAGAGAACAAGAAGCCAAGAATATTTATTCACTGTTCTGCATCAGATTTAAAGGATTTCTACTGTGCCTTATCTATAACTGTTATCAGTAAAAGTGAGATTATTTCCAAACCACCCCATTCTTGTTCCCAAATGCCTGCATAGTACCTTCAAATCAGTTTATGATCATATCCACTTTGACAGACTTTAAAATGCTGAGAATATGCAGAGATCATGAAAGTTGGTGACTTCCACCTAATAGTAGAAGAAAGAAAGGAACACCATTCAACCAGGGCCCCATCTGCTGAACAATTATCATTTTAACAAACTGCATCACTGTTTTGGTATGGTGGTAGCAGTGCCTCAGATAGAAGGTCCATACAGAAAGTAGTAAGGACAGCTGAGAAGATTATAGGAAGCTTGCTTCCTGTTATTCAGGATACTGCTTGTAAATGCTATGTGCTTAGAGCTCAAAGCATTGTTAGAGACCCCACACACCCACTGTACAGTCTGTTTCTGTTGCTCCTCCCAGGAGGAGTTTTCACAGTATTTCTAACAGGACTACCAGTTTCTGTAACAGCTTTGTTCCCTATGCTATCCGTCTGGTAAACTTGCAAGAATCATTTTTCTCGCCATGTACATGTATACATCCAAACTAGATTGTGTTGCTTCTTTGTGGCATATATGTGGGTATATGCATAATTTATGTATGTATGTATTTTATTTATTTATTGAATCATGTTTTATATATAGGGTATATTGGAGGTGGTGACCCTTTCAGAGCAACGGAATTTCATTTTAATGTATGCCGATTAGTGTACATTTAAAATGACAATAAGGTAATTTTAACTCTAAGTCCAACTCTATTCCTGAAGTCACAAAAATCGTATTATGGTCACTCCATTCAAAAGGAAAATAAATGAGTGTTAGACTCAAGCTGTGACTTTACTTCAAGATATGTACATTTCTCTGGCATATGAATCAGATCAGTCCCTGAAAAGTTGTGAAGGGGTAGAAGTTAGGAAGTGGAATGAATTTCCACAAATAGGGAAGGAGACCACTCACAACTAGCTACCAGCTACTTAGAATTGCATCATTTCAGAGAAAATAGTTTTATTGAATATTTCAGCATACTCCAGCCTGAAAAGATGTAGATCAACTCACCCTCTATATCAGAGGTGGGTTTCAGCAGGTTCTGGCCAGTTCTGGAGAACCAGTAGCAGAAATTTTCAGTAGTTCAGAGAACCGGTAAATACCACCTCTGACTGGCCCCACCCCCATCTATTCTCTGCCTCCCGAGTCCCAGCTGATCGGGAGGAAATGGGGATTTTACAGTAACCTTCCCCTGGAGTGGGGAGGAAATGGAGATTTTACAGTATCCTTCCCCTGCCAAGCTCACCAAGCCACGCCCACTAAGCCATACCCACAGAACCAGTAGTAAAAAATTTTGAAACCCACCACTGCTCTATGTGTACTTTAGTAGAGGTGGTGAGATTATGCAAGTCTGAAGAAGTCCATGCAAAGGCTCTCTTGATAATTTTCTCAGTCATAATATGGGTGATCTGATTTGGCCTTTGTATGGTCAGGGATCCTTGCTGTTATAAATTGTGGGACTGGTCAAAACAAATTCAAACTAAGTCCCTGCAAGACAAAGTCGCTATTTGTAGATGACTGGCCAAGCTTGAAGGCAATACTAAGTTGTCTCTGGCTGGAGATCATCCTGGATTGGTGGAAGCCAATAGGTGGAAGCCAAAACTCAGAAGATATGTGCTCTAGTTTTAGCTGGTATGAAAATTACAAACTCTTTGGATTAAGATGTCTTTGCAAGCTTGCAAACTTAGATTACTTCCTCACATTACATGTCTATGGGGTTGCCCTTGAAGATGGCTTGGAAACTGCACTCAGTTTCACATGTGGCAATTTTGACCATCGAGCAGAAGAAGCAGTTTCATTGGTATAGTGTTGAGGTCTCCGCATGGATTAGCAATAGGTTTCCAGGCCCAGTCAAAGACCTGATTTTAAACCCTATTTCTACTGATTCAGCCTAAAATTATATTTATCTTCTGATAGCCCCATCATAGTTGATTCATATTGTTTATAACCATTTACTATTCTGAAATCATTTCCACAACATTACCACCATGCTAGGACCTAAGGCTATTCACTTACTGCACAGTCTTCTTCTACAGGAGATACACTGACTACCAGTATGTTTCCAAATGCAATTCAACATAGTCATCACATGTAAAATTTGGCTCAGGGTTTTAATATTTACTTTACCAATCTCAGATTCTGCCTGCTGAGTCCAAGGGAACGGACAACAATGTTCTGTGGTCAAACGCAGGGCCCCGAGTGTGTGATGGAGCCCATTTCCTGCCTGAGTTGAGGGTTTTTTATGATTATCTGGCTGATATACGTATTTTATTTGTTTATATTTAGGTGTGTGTATACGTACATGTGCATTATGTGGGAGTGTGTGTGTCTATACATAAATATATAAATGTTGTGACTTCCCAGATTCATGCTCAGGTAGTCCTCGACTTACAACCACAATTGAGCTCAAATTTTCTGTTGCTAAATGAAACATTTCTTAAGTGAATTTGGCCACATTTTACAACCTTTCTTGCCACACTTGTGGATCACTGGAGTTGTTAAATTGGTAACACTTAACACTCTGTCTTCCCCATTAACTTTGCTTGTCAGAAGGTTGCAAAAAGTGATTGCAGGACCCCAGGACACTGCAACCATCATAACTATGAGTCAGTCAGTTGCCAAGCATCTGAATTTTGATCACATGACCATGAGGATGCTGCAATGTGAAAAATGGTAATAACTCATTTTTTTCACTGTCATTGTAACTTTGAATGGTCACTAAACAAAGTGTTGTAAGTCGAGGACTATATGTACTGAGATGGGTGACTATATCAATTGGTTAAATAAATAAATAAATACATCAATAACAAGTTATTTATTTAACTTCTCACCTACTGAGAAGTGAGATAGGAAGATCTCAAAAGCAAGCATTCTCAGGAGGCAGGTTCAGGGGTGGGCTTCAAAAATTTTAGTGAGGGGTTCTTTGGGTGGGCGTGGCCATGGTGGGCGTGGCCTAGTGAGCCTCCTGCACCACTGCAGGGGGGTGTTTTTGCCCTCTCTGGGCTCCAGAGGCTTTCCTTGAGCCTCCAGGAGGGCAAAAATGGCCTCCCCAGGCTCCAGAGGCCCTCTGGAGGCTGGAAACGTCCGGTAGGCCCATTTTTTGCCCTCCCCAAACCTCCACGCGCACCCTGCACTTACCTGCATCCAAGATGGGCCACATGAGGACTCCTGGGAGGGGCAAGGTGGGGTGGGAGCAGCCAGCCAGGAGTGGGATTTGGGGGTTGTCCAAACTGCACAGAATCTTAGCTAGAGGTTCTGCCGAACCCCTGCAAACCCCCAGCAGCCCACCCCTGGGCAGGTTGCTTTTCTCTTCTGGAATATTTTACCCCTTGAAACAAGCTTGGCTTTCACTTTGATCATATTCCTGAAGCTTTAAAAACATGACTGGTTCAAAAGTTCTGTGGGATCTGATTGTTGTGAAACTGTTGGTACAAGATGTATAATGCTTAAGTAAGTTAATATTTATGGTGCTTATAATTTCCACTTATATGCTGATGATAATCTTTGCAAACCAGTTAAAATCTTGTAAGATTGTAGTAGTCAAAACACTTTTAAGGAAACTTTTATACTTACATGAATGGTTTTTTCCTCACAAATATACAACTTTTTTTTCTGATAAACCTCATTTTATTACTTATTTCTCCAACCTCTTATGATCATTTTGAACATTATTTCTAACTCTTAGGGTGTTAAATATGAGCATCTGCAATACATTAAAATGAAGGGCACAATTTTAAGAAGTTAGCATGAATTCGACAAAAATAAACCTGCCAAATTAACCTCATTTTTGGTCAGATAGTGTTGTCAGTAGTTTTTGGGAGTGCAGAAATAATATACCTTGATTTCAGCAAATGATGAAGTACTGCATGACAACCTGATCTGAAGCAAATGAACACAAGCAATTAAAACTTCACCTCTTCTTATGTGGGTATGATGTTTGTGACATAAAAAGAGATGCGGTGTCAATCATTCTTGTCCCTCACCATTTTGATGTGGTTGATCCCTCCGCCCCCTGGCAAATATCTCCGTATTAAATACACCATAGTATATCATCTGCAAATGTATTCTGTTTATCTCTTTATCTAATAATTAATAATAATTTCAAGAATAGAGGACTAGTGATATAGTTTTGGAATCAGTTGTGAAACCTGCAATCCAGCCTATACTTAGCTTGCTAAATCGGGATGTCATGCAATATATCACTGTATGCTTGTATACTTATATCAAAGTATGTTATTTCTACATTACTACAATCTCCTTAGAAAGCTACCTCAATAAAAATAAGGTTCATTTAGCAGATTTGCTGTTGACAAATCCATGCTAACTTCTTAAAAATTGCTGTATTTTTTTCAGGGTGGTTACAGACTGATCTCTTTATGGTTTGCTCTGGAACCTTTCAGGTATCAATGTCATATTAACTGTAGAGTCTCTTTTTTTCTCTTTTTGAAGACAGCAGAAATATTTGCCCTACTTCAGGGATCAGACAAGTTCTCCAGGAGTTCTCAGAGATAATATAAAATAATACAAAAATAATAATAGAAGTTTAGCCAGACTTTTAACTAATTCCCATGCAAGGAAGCAATTCCTTAGATATTTAAATTCATGGTAAATAGATGAAAAGATTCAACCTTGCCCTTCATCTTCTCATCATTGTTGCCTGGTAGAACATACTGAATACTAGGCTTCAAGGAGATTTCTCTTCTGTTTGATACTTTCATATCATGAGTCAACAAACACATATTTTAGACTTCAGGAAAGCAAACTCTAATAAATAAGATTTCATTTCAGCTGGATTTCATTTCAGAAATGGACATGGAGGAAGAATGGGGGGGGGGGAAATAGAAACAAATGAGAAAGAAAGCAGAATAACTACAGGAAAAGAATGTAGGAGCTCTGTTTTTTTATTTGTTTTTTTAAGGTTTTTATCCTGCCTTTTTCCCCATACAACTCAAGGAGGCAAATATATCACAATGAAATGAGTTCACACAATGTGCCTAAGTCACTACATATTTCATGACAGTTTAATAAGTAAACATAACTGAGTTTCTACAGTATTAAAAACGATATATGGTTTACAAAACACAATGGTTGGGTAGGCACAACACTCCATGCCATAGAACACCAAGCAACCAAAGTTAAAGCAAGCCATATTTAGCTATGTAAAAGCCTAAGAATTTCCACTTGTGAAAAGCATTAGTCCACTCCATGTAGGCTGCCCTATTGGTCTCAAGAAGGGAGATGTAAAACTGGAAGGCATTAACTCATTTCCCCTTGATATTTTAATTATGGGTGGGATTCTTCTGCATTCTTCTGCTGTTTGAATGTCAACATCCATAGAGATGGTCCAATAAGCATGGAAAGTCTAAAGAAAAATCTTGGATGAAGATCATTCAGCAAAACCTCAGAACATTTTATCAAGGATTAACAAAAAGAAGGCTAGATTTTCTTACGGAAGTGGAAAGTTAGAAACACAGTTTAAAAGAAATGAAGGACATGAAGTTTGATGGCACACCCAAAGTAGTAAAATCTGCTTAACCAGGGCTTTAATTACCGCATAGCTGGAAAGCATCAGATTGCTGCTTTTCCTAGCTCTGCTAAAAAGAAGGGCTTTTCCGCAGTCACTTGGATATTACAGTTATTTTCTACAGCAGTTAAAACTTTCCTAATTTGACTCAGCTTTTTAAAGGCTTATGTTGCCTCAATCTGCAGTTGTTGCAAACCATGCTAAACCAAGATTATTTAATCAGCATTTACTGACTATTATGCAAAGACCTAACTGTTTAGAGAAAGCTCTAATGCTGGGAAAGGTGGAAGGAAAGAGAAAAGGATGACTCAGTGACAGTGATTGCTTATAAATTATCAGGGCTGCAATTCATACATTATGAAGTACAGTATTGAAATATCTGAACCCAGTCTTTAGGTAACCTTTACAGACTTTTTTTACTACCTCTATTGCCAAGAAAGGTATGTTTTAATATGTATTTTATTTTAATTGCTTTTCTAATTTCGATGTGCACTGCCAAGGAATATGATAACCAACATGCATGCACAAAATATGCAAGTAGTTCAATGAATATAGACTGCATGGCTGCTGGGTAAACAACACATTGGAATGTTTATCCATCATTTAACATTTTCTAGATTTGCAAAACACCGGATCGTAAAACCAAATCATGATCTGGCTTTCCATAAAATCAACCCCTTCCCTACTGATTCTTGCTACTAAATTGAGACATCCATGTTATTTCTTGTTACTTTCCACAGACTTTCTGCAATTTCCAGATCTACTATACAACCCATTCATTTGCTAGATCGCATCTAAGTTCCAATCAGGCTAGTAAACTGACTAGGTTTTTTTCAACTCAGACGAGGTTGGTTTGCTGTGTTGCTGTAACCTACTTACCACTGCTAGCTAGTCTGAGAAGTGGAAAGTCATCTTAAAAAAAGACAATACTGTACAGAAAGTAAACGGTTGTGTTGTTTTCTTGCTAGGAAAACAATACAACATTGTTACATCAAGCACTTGACTCTTGATCTAATCAGGTACCAGGTTTGACTCAAGGGAGAAATTACCTTTTTGCAAAAAATGCTAGGCTAAAATACAGCGTACAAAATGCAGCTTTTAGGAATAAGGCCTGTTGTTGCA
Organism: Stegonotus admiraltiensis; assembly: GCA_032468215.1. Lineage (NCBI taxonomy): Eukaryota > Metazoa > Chordata > Lepidosauria > Squamata > Colubridae > Stegonotus > Stegonotus admiraltiensis. The sequence goes on from JANHZT010010664.1 coordinate 238,881, forward strand.
TTGTCCCATTTGTAAGTTTTGCAGCGACAAACCGACTGCTCATTGGTGGAAAGAGGATGCTTATAGAAGCTAAGTTTGGTTCCATCAGGATTTATGACACCCCTTTTGGGCTACTCCAGCAGAGCAGCTCTGGGACATCAACATTATCCCAGGGAAGTGTCCTCCTGGTTTAAGGAAGAGGGGAATTCTTCATTTCCTTTCTGAAGAAGAAAGCTTCATTCTACATTAGTCAACTCCAATCACTCTGGAATCTATGAACCCAGGTAAGAAAAATTATTCCAACTTTATTTAGCTGATGGTGTAACTAGAGAGGAAAAAAAGCATTTAGGTTGGGTAAGTTTGTCATTACTCCTGTTTCTTAATGGAACTATTGTCTTGGCTTCTTAATGCATGAGTTCTTTGCTCCATTTTTTTATACATATATTCAACCAAATTCATGTTATGTTCTCAGCACTTCCGCCCATTCCCAGTTATAAACTACACTGATCTCTTTTCAATGATATTAGTACTACTAGGAGAAGAAGTAGTGGGTATACTGGAAGAAAATCTGGTGCATATACTGCCTTTCAATTAATTGCGAATCACACTCTTTCTGGATTAAAATAATCCTTTCCTTTACAAGGCAATCCTTAAAGACGAAAGGTTTAAATTCGGGGGGAAATAATTTAAGTTATCACTGTCGCGCCCACGCCATCCTTTGCCTTAATTTCCCCCCCTCTTTTCTTGTGCAAGGGTTTACTTCGTGGCTTTTATAAATGTGTGCTTCTAAAATATGACTGCATAGTAAGTGAAGGATGGACGGATTTGTTGATTTTTTAACATCCCGTCCTTCCGCACGTTTATTGGCAAGATGCTGCTGTGATTTCAGTGGAGTTTAGACCCGAGGAGGTATATTTCGGAATTGTAACTCCGACCTCCTAATCCAGCCCGAGGCACTCGCTGTCCTCAAACACAAAAATGGTGGGTCTATAAATACGATTTATTCCCAAACGGTCTATTCTGGAGTTTTGGACTACGATTCCCAGCATGCCGTCCTCCATGACAGCTTCTTCTGATTGGCCGCTCGGTGTTCTAGTTGGAACTCGGCATGTGGCTGCTGCTGTGCTGGGAGGAAGGCAATATTTTTGCAGGCTTTATATGTATGTATATATGAGAAAAGGTAAGTGAAGTCTTCTGCTGCTGCTGTCTTTAGAACGGGATGTTTTCCTTCCTTTTAATTCTTCCCCCCATTTCTTTGTCCCTGATCTAGTTAATTGTGAGCGTTGCCCTGAAGCAGCTGCTTTCAAAAGGCATGTTTTATATTGGTGTGTGTTTAGGGAAATTTAACCAATCCGAAACTGGAAAAGCAAGACTTAGTGATGCACTGAGGATGATCCCAAAGGGATAAAGAAATATATGCAGCTCCAGAGCTGTAAAAACACCAGTAGTGATTTTTCGTCCATGAAGCTAAATGCTTGCTACAGTATTTCTGTTTTTTTCTTGGAGGGAAGCTTTATTAACAAGCAAAAAAGTGCAGACTTAATGTGGGAAAAATATAATTTGCATTATCATTTTTATTAGCAGGTACCTTTGAGAGGACTGGGGTCTTTTAAAGTCATTGCAAAGAAAAAAAAATGTGAGGTGTTTGCTTTGTTTATTTCAGTTCTGTTTTGCATTCCAGTTGAAATGCTGCTTTATTTCCTTCTTAAGTTTGTCCATAATGGGTTAGGAAGTTGTTTTTCTCCTTTCAAAAGCAGATTCTGACATTTTGAAGGGTATGCAAAGCTTTGCATCTTTTTTGTTAAAACTAGTGTGTAAATTTAAGACTGAAAATTATATATGAAATAATTCCTAAATAGCAAAACTTTAAGCTATGATTTTAAAATGACAGGAAAATTGTGGTTTGATTTCACTTTCAACCATTACAACATTGCCAAGGATGGTCTGAAAAAGAAAATTGTTTGTACGCTGCAGGTGGAGAGCTACCTATAAAATTCTTCATTTCTCACATATCTCTGTTTTTCAAATTAAATAGGCTAAGGTTCAGGTAGACAGCATCAAACATGGCAGTTGACCTCAAAATCTCTCCAAGTTAGTTTTTCTTTTCCTTACCCATCTTTTCTTGCTTTTATGGGTGGCACCTTCCTGAACAGAGTAACAATAAATAATTGAATCAAACAATAACCATCTCCAAGCAATTTAAGAGTATTTTTTTTCAGCAAAAACCCTGAGCAATCAGGCTAGTTTTAAAAATTGAGCAACCTCTGGATTAATAAACTGAGACTGCATGAGGAAGAATTGCATTCTCTTTATATGCCAAAGTGTAACACACATGCAGCCAACCTTCAAGATGCTATTTTGTATTGCAGATACTTTCTTTGTGGGTAGATAGGGGAAAAGAATGAGGATTATAATACTGACAGTTGTATCTACACAGATGTGAATTTTTACAAGCAAGATTTGCAAGATGTCTTGTGGCTTGATCCTTAAATTCTATTTTCAGTACAAACCTCAACTCTGAAATGTGATGAGGAATGGGGCATGTCTCAAATATGTCCTTTGTCACGATGTAAAAATATAATGTCTGTCTAATCAAGTCCTGGTGACTTCATAACATAGTTGTGTAGTTTTCCTGGGAATATGAAATCTGTTTGCTTTGCTTTCTACCAGAACATTGTTTTGATTTTCCACTCAAACATAAAGCCCATTTTCCTAATAGTCTCCCATCTAAGGGCTAACCATGCGTTCCTGATTTCCTGGTGGTCTCCCATCCAATGCTTACTATGTCTAACCTTGTTTAGCTTTTTGAAATCAGTCAAAATCAGCTAAGTGCTGCCACCATTGAAGTACAGTGTAAGCAGAATCCAGTTTATCAGAAAGAAAAGACTTTCAGACAATTCTGAGTCATGACACTTTTAACATTGTTTCATTCACGAATTCCCAATTTTTTCCCTTTATTCTTGTACCCATATAGTGGCTGAGGAAGGAGAGTTATAAATCTGGAAATTACCTATTGAGATGTCTGTTGTTCAGTCCATAGGTTTCCTGACTGCTCTCAGGGAAACTATCTTGCAAATCACTTTCACTTGGACGTAAGCTTTCTGTGAAATTTGAGAAGAAATAATCTCTTATCCCACTTTGCAGTCTCAGGAAGCTGGGTAGCCCAAAGACTATCAGGTAGGGTGAGCAGGACTTTTTCCTTGGCCACAGACTGGGACTTTATTAGAAAGAGATTTTATTTTTTACATTGTGGCAAAGGACAATTTGATTCCCCCCACCATTCCCCAAATAACTGGTCAGGTTTTTTAAACTACTTTTCTGCACTGTAAAAATAGACTGTAATAGGGGAAATGCAAGGTGCTTGCTAACTGTTGCTTTTAGCATTCCTTCATTGGCCAGTGGGAAGAATCATTTCCCAATTCAAGAAGAGACTCAGAAGAGTTGCTGAGTGCTACGCAACCAGCTTTACCCAGTGTTTTCAGTTTTGGAAGGTGGGGGTGCACACAACACCAAACTGGGGGCTACATAGAGGAGGCCTCAGCTTTCCCAATCCCAAATACGTAATGAGATGTTTATGTATCCTTGAAGTGATTGTCCAAAAAGAAATGCAGGTACAGTACTTTGAACACTCAAACCTACTATAGAATCCAAAGTAGTAAGGAAGAATGATACAGAATTTAAGCAAAGACAGTTGTGTATTTTGTCTTAAAGCTTTGTTATTCAGTTGATTAAATAGTTTTTAAAGTTGTCTTTTAAAAAGTTGAGTGTTTTTTTTAATGATGTTTTCGACTACTGCTTAGGAAACCCTTTAAGAGAAAAAATGATTGCTGTTACCATTGCAAATTCTAAATCAGCCTTCTCTCCACAGATGCTGTCCAGATATATTATACTTCAGCTTCTTTAATTTTTAACTATTCTAACCTCTTTTAGCAAGTGGACTCTTGATTCCAGATATTTAGTGCCTTTAAAATAGACAGTTTTCAGTATATGCCTACAATTTTTCCTTTCATCTCTCCTTCCATTTTTGGTGATCAAACATTGCACGCACATTTTAATGCAGTCAAATTTTCCTCTCTTGCCTCTGCCCCTCCCTTCTGGTACATAAAAAAGATATCAGTAAGTTTAGGGTGACTTCCAGGTTTGCAGAAGTCTATTTCAAAATTGGAGAGAGAGAAAATAAATAAATACGGAGAAAAAGAATATAGGGCCTCAATTCAGAAATTATCCTATATGGATTAAGAGCATTACAGGCATGGATTCTGATCCATGCCTGTAAGTTTGCTGGGTCCTTTTGATTGCATGAGGTCCCATATTCCACCAGCCGTGATGACGAGGTTTTGTAGAAGGAGGTAACTTCCATGCACAACAAAGTTTGCCATCACAGCAGATGGAAGCTAGAACTTTGACCGGTGATAAGCATTCAACAACACTGTTGATGGTTTGGGCAAGCAGCTATATTTCTTTCTTACAAAAACTAAAGCACACCCTAGGGAATGCTTAAGGATCACAGAAAACCAAATTAGATTAAGGATCACAGAAAACCAAATTAGAATGCAAACTTATAGAACTGGGTACACATGATGGAACAGTTAATGTGGCACTTGACAAATATTTCTTACTTGGTTGCACTTAAAGTGCAGATAATTAGTGTCTAAGCAAAATGAGTAATGCTTTTTCCTTTGACTTCTGTATGTACCGCTGCAGAAGTATGGAGTCAATATCTCCAGTTCATGTTGTCCTTCCCATTTCACACATAAGGTATATCGCAACAGTGAAGACAAGATGGAAAAATTATAAGTAGTCTGACAGCAGTAGTAGTCTTACTGACTGCAATTGGGTCTAAGAATTCTACCACTGAGCAATGCAGTCATAAAATGCAACATCACATTACTGCACCAAATTTTTGACATCCGTTCCAGTACAGTCATTAAGAGAATCACTGTGGGTTGTTAAGTGCAACATCACATGACTATGACTTGCAACTTCCTGCCAGCTTTCCTATTGACTTCTCAGAAGCTGGCTGTGACGGTAATAAATAGTGATCATGTGCATGATGTTGCCAAACATCTGAATTGTGACATCAGGGACACTATAACAGCTACAAGTTTGAGGACTGGTCATAAACCTTTTTCAGAGCTGTTTTAACTTCAAATGGTCCTTGAATGAGCAGTCAGTAATTGAAGATTACTTGTAAATAATAAATGGATAAGCTTCTATGGGAGCAAGCATATCTTAAGTTTTGGAGTTCTCTCCCTACAAAAACCCTACTTTATGTATTTATTAATTTTGTTAATGTTTTGCCTTTATTTTTTGTCAATTTGCATCATAGATACTTAATTTTCATGCATCCTGTTTTCTCCACAACAACAACAACCCTATGAGATGGGTTGAACTAAGAGAGAGTGACTGGCCCAAAGTCTTCTAGATGGCTTTTATGCCTAAAGGAAGACTAGAACTCACTTTAACCACTACATCAAACTGGTTCTTCAGTTTTCTACTTACTGTACATATGTTCAAAGAAATGGTTTTTTCCCTTGACTCCTATCTCACTCTTATGCAACTGAATACAGTGAATAAAGAGAATAAATTTTTTGATGTGTATACAACCATAGATAACAGTCCTTAGGGATATGTGAATGTGAATCGGTTTGAAATAATATCGTCAGTGAGCATTATCTGTAAGGAAGTTATCTGTATATCTTCTCTCTACAGAATAAAATTAAAATATATTATTTTGCTCTTTTAAATCTCTTCAAGCCATTTGCTTTTATTGAATCTTCCTACTAGCAAACATTATGGTTACTGTTAAAGAAAAAAAACAATCCAAAGAAAGTGGCTTGGGGTGTAAAGTGATAAAATAAACTTCTCTCCTGGGTGCATAAACATAAGCAAATCCTGGATTTTTGGAGCTTCGTGTGCTATTCTGAAAAAGACAGGAGGAATTTTATTGAAAATGCAACGAAGGCTGTCATGGTTTCCTTTAATTTATAAGTGTAAGAATTGCCCTATTTTTTAACTTGCCTTCTCAACTGTTACTTCAAACAGTCAGACACATAGCAAGTGAAATATTTTCTTTCACTTTTCTGTTTGCTGGGAAAGGTTTTACAGTAAATGAAGACGTTACATAAAAGAAAGACCTGAATACAATCTCTGAATCATGTTTACCTAAATAGCCAATTCATGCCTGCCTCTTGTTGAAGGATTAATTTTTTAAAAATGCAATTCTTACTCTCTTTGGCTCCCAAGAAAACAGCGAACACACATATGTGTTAAGATGTGTTATGGGTACAAAATACAGAATCATAGAATTTGGAGAAAGATTTGTAAGCTTATGCAAATAGCTGCTTGGTGCCCAAAAATGTAGAATTAGTGTATACTTCAATAGGTGTAGGTATATCTGGTCTCTACTTGAAAATCTCTACTGAGGGAAAGAAGTCATATACCTTATTTTATTTATATCTATATATCCCACTTTTTATTTTTTATAAATAACTCAAGGTGGCAAACATACTTGATACCCCTTCCTCCTCCTATTTTTCTCACAGCAACAACCCTGTGAGGTGAATTGGCTGAGAGAAGGTCAGAGTGTGGCTCAAAGTCACACCCAGCAGGCTTTCATGGCTGGGGCAGGATTTGAACTCATGGTCTCCTGCTTACTAACCTGGTGCCTTTAACCAATAGACCAAACTCTCCAGTAATATGCAGGTATAGAAAAACAATACAGTTAAACTGTTAGTAGACATGCTGTTATCATTACCTCTTCCTAATGACCTTCCTTTAATATATGAAATCTAATCATACTCTATGGCACCACAGAGATGAAGTTTTTTCCCTCATTTGTGTAATAGGTCTTTGGTGTATGTTACATGCTACCATCTTCCCTTTCTTTCTAGACACATAAGATGCTGCAAGATGTATTAGGCTAAGGAAGACAGAGAAATTCAAGCAAAGCCATACTATATTGTCAGGTAGGCAGTCCCTAGGTTAGGATGGCATTAAAAGAATTAATTCTAGAATCTAGAGTGGCCTTCCTCAGAAGTCAAATCTTCTGATGTTTCCAAACGACAATTTCCAAGTTCCCAGTTGGGAAAAGGCTGTCTAAACCATAATATGGTATTTTCTCCCTTCAGATTCCTGCCATTATTGCATAGTTCTGTATCAAAGCTCTCTAGAATCGCTTCAGCATTCCTTTTTCACAGGTGTGGGAAATACACTTCCTCAGACATGTCACCCAGTCCAAGGGCAAGAGTCGACATTTTCTCAGACTTAATGAAGCTGTGGCATCCTTAAAATTACTGACAAGAGGAACAAACAAACCTATTCACCTTTCTGGATCCTTTCCTCTTATTTGCCTGAAAATATTTCCTCTATTTTTGTTTTTCGTGCCAGCACAGGCTAAAAAATGTTGCAGCTGTGATTGCTGCCGCCTTTCTCTTCTTTCTCTTCTTTTCCTGCTGTTTTTCCAGAAGGTAAACTGGAGAAAGGAACAAGAGAATTACTTGTCAAGCAATCCCAGTTTTCTGTGGCTTTAAAGATGCTGGAAAGATTTCTGTCCTCTTCCATCCTGTCCTTGCAAATAACACTGTTTTGACACTAAAATGGCTGAACAATAGTTGCAAACACAGTGCTGTGAAATCAAACCTTTTGCCTACTTCTTCCCTATTTTAAAATTATGCTCCAATTGTCCAAAACTAAAGCCTAAGCACTGTAGGGAGAAAGTATAGGCCAGGTTCCACCAGATACAGCAACTGAATTTAGGTCAAAATCAGAAGTTGTCAACCAGTCAGATCAGAGAAAGGTGAGAATACAGTACAAGAAATTCTAGTGAGCCGTAGGCTGATCATGATCATGTTTCAGGTCTGAGTGATAACAATGCCAGATAAAAGAATTAATATAGAACTGGCTGTTGTCACAGGACTGACTCCTTTGCCTCTAGTCAAATTATTAAATTAGCATCTTCCTGCATCTGCTTAAAGAAAAAGCCATTGGAAAATTGCATTAATTATATTTCCTTTGGCACTGTATATGCGTAACTCAGCAGCCTCTAAACTTTAACAGTGATGAGCTAGATGATAGTAATAGCATTTTTCGTGCAACAGAAGACAATACTTTTACAGAATCATATAGTTATGGGGGCTTCAAACTATACTGACACTGCTGGAAGGAACTTTGTTAGGATTTAAATATCCAATATGTTTTGGAGTCAATTTTCTGACAGCTTCAGCTCCCAGCTAGAGAAAAGAACAAGGTCTGCCAAAACTTAATCCTGACCAACTTGGATAAAGTGATTGATAAAGTGGAGCTATAAGCAATATGTAGGGAGAGAGGGAATGTTCATGCCATTAGGGAATTTGTAATATTAATGGTGAATAAATTCATTGGGTAGTTCAAAAGCTGATTTTTAGAAGTTCAGGAAAAAAAGTTAAAAAGCACCCATGGTTTCAAATTAAATAGGAAAAAACCCCGCTTTTAAGGATTCAAATACTTGTGGTATATCAAGAATTAGTACAAGTGGAAAGGGGAAAAAACAGGTGTATCTCCAAGAGCTCATTAATAAAAAAGACTCTTTTTAAACAGGTAGGAATATTACCAAAGACGAATGGATTATTCACAACATAATGGTAGGAAAGGTAAGGCCCAGTTTAGCTGAGATTTGTTTACGAATGCTAAAAATGGCTTTCTTTGATCATGCTTGGAGCAAGAAGATGATCAAGGAAAGGATGGGTGTGCTACTTGGGAAAAGAAAACGAAAAACAGTGGGATTACTTAAAAGAATTAATAGAATAGACACACACACACAACAAACGTGGACTTGAAGCTCAAGGCACAGAAGTAAATGGCTAGAAAACATCCATCTACCTTAATTAAATAAAAGTCTCTTGAGGTTCAAATTATACCCAAAGTCTTCAAGAAATTAATTTAGATTAATTTAAATAATTTAAATTTCCTGATCTTGAATGCTGTTCACCAAGAAAACAGATACTTTCCCTACATAAGAGGTATTTTTATATACATTTTATTAAAAGAGAACATGAAAACTACCCCAAACTAATACAGAATAAAGGAAAAGAAAGGAAAGAAAGAAAGAACAAATAAAAAAAGTTTCTAATTTCCTTTGCATTGAATACAGGTATGATTACACAGTTATCTTAGTCTAGAATTATAAGAAAAGCTCACTTTTGCCTAATCATCAAAACTACATTTTTGATGATTAGGCAAAATGATAAATTTTGTTGTTAATTTTTTTTACATGTCTCTCAAGCATGATAAAATGTCCTTTTCACATTTCTAGGAAGGATTCAAAATGCCTTTATACATGCTAAACAATTTATCTGATGAGAAATACTATTTATTTATTAAAATGCTCTTTAAGGTTAAAACCTTAAAACCTGCCTGATGTAAGTTTCAGTCCTTTCAACCTCATGTTTTTCCATTGGTCCATTCCAATGGAAAATTTAACCAAATAGCCAAATTTTTAGCCAATTTTATTGTTCATTTTTCCCTTGTTCTTCTGCCTCATATTTCATCAAAAGTTTTTACAATTTAGCAATAACATTCATCATTATTATATAATTCTGTTTCAAACTCAGTCTTACTTCTGTTCCAAACCATAAAATATTTATTCACTTGAAACCTTTTTGTCAGTTGTACATAAGAAAATCATTGACAAGAGTATTCTGTTATCAAATCTCTTGATTTCGTTTTGCAGTCCTCCTGAGAAAATTCTAAGACATCATGCTGTGTTAACTACTTACTTTTATTTATTATTTCCTGTCTATAAAATGCTTCTTGTGTTGAATGCCACAAAGGTGTTTTCAGAAAAATCTAAGTTTAAATTTGTTCCATATTCTAAGAATAGCCTGCCTGTCATAGTGATTTTTAAAGTCTACATTTATATTAATTTTATGAAACCATAGATAACCATGCCACCTAAATCTCAAAATAGTGACTTTACACTCAAATTGCTGCCTATCTCTTGCAATACAGTACCCACTCTCTCATCCAAACCTAACAGTGGGCAGCAAAATATAGTTTCATATCTGGTAAGGCCAATCCTCTTCTTTTCTTTGCATATTTTAATACCTTATATTTATCTGGGGTTTTTTCCCCCTAAATAAGAGGTATTGTAGCAACTCTGGATGGCAGTGTGTTAGAGGTCCTGTAACTGCGTTCTGTGTAGGACAACTGAAGGATTTTCTGTATTCAAATAAGCTCATGTTACTTGTTCTTGCAATAAAAGTGTTAGTTTTTTTCTTAAATATATTTGCACAATATTTTTGTACACAACCTCTCACATTTTAAACAATTTATGCAATGCTTTGAATGAAAAACTAGGAGAAACATATCTTTTTGCATGTGGGTGGGGAAGAAAGGTTTGAAAGAATTAAAAAAAAGCAGCACTACTTTTTTTCTAAATTCCCCCCATTATTTTCCACTTCATAGCCTGGAGGAACCAACAAAATTAATTTCACATTATATTGTATTATTGGATTAGATTGTTATGCATACAGCAAGTATTGTCGTAAAAAATTTAATTTATCACATGCTATGTATGGGATCTGGAAAGGTTCTTGTAGAAAAGATCTTAGTCCCAATCTATTTTTCCTGGGCAGGCCCAATCAGTGATGGCACCAAACCTAGCAAAGGATAAGACAGAGCTAGAAAAGATACTGAAAAAGATAACAGAAATTATTAAGGCAAATAAGGAAGGCTTACAACAATCTTTCCAATCAGGTTATCTTTCAGATATGTGATTTCAGACTGATATCAGTACAATATTGGAGATAATCTTGCCTGTAAACTTGAAATAACTATATCTTCAATCCTCCAAAGGGGATTGTCGGTATATATAATTTTGATGGAATGGAATTGGAAGAGGTCTATATTGTTACCACATATCTATCCAATACCCATATTTATTCTTTCTAACCAATAGAATGTTAGAAAGAAATTACGTACAGGGGATTAGAGCTATGTCTATGTGTCATCAGGATATCTCTCCAAAAATAGAGTTGGACCAAATGTGATGTGGGAGAACTCGATCTGACCAGGACCTGCAAAGAAAAAACAACAACAAAACGACTCAACCCTTCCAAGACTGAGTGGCTTTGGCTTCCGGCGTCCCGGTATAGCCAGCTGGTGCCATCGCTGGCTATTGGGGGCGAATCATTGGCCCCCACAGAGAGAGTCCGCAACTTGGGTGTCCTTCTGGACTCGTGGCTGTCTTTAGAAGAGCACATGACGGCCGTGGCCAGGGGGGCTTTCTATCGGGTTCGCCTGATACG
>JANHZT010010664.1:253936-269618 GCA_032468215.1 Stegonotus admiraltiensis
CAGAAGTATGAAGGCTATTGCTTAACGCATTGTAAGCCGCCCTGAGTCTCCGGAGAACGGCGGCATATAAATCAAAGGGGAAAAAAAACGTAATAGAGGGAGCGATTTTTTTAAAATGACAGCATGAGGTATAGGAAAAGGAGCACAGGAAGTCTCCCTAGACATGACAACCAGACACATCCCATTCTTGTTATAGCCCCCATGCTTTGCAAGTGTGTTTCTCTGCCAGCTTGTGAGATGCATAAAATAAGGGATGACAATTGGGTGATTCATCCAAGCATTTTGCTTATCATCTGCTGTATGCATGCATAAAATCAGCACCCCACTAATCAGCAGTGAATCAGAACAGATACAGATAGAGGCAGGGCAGACATTGGCAACAGGCAACAGGTGTCATGACAATATAGTATAGCCACTAATATCTGCCAGTTCAAAAATGGCAGTGAACATTTACTGTTGGATTAAAGGAAAGAAAGGCCCAGCACAGGTAGACCTTCATTTATAACAGTTCATTTAGTGATTATTCATAGTTACAATGGTACTGAAAAAAGTGACTTATGACTGTTTTTCAAACTTGCAAGCATTGCAACATCCCCATGGTGATGTGATCAAAATTCCAAGGCTTGGCAACTGACTCACATTTATGACAGTTTGCCGTGACCAAGGGTCATATGATCACCTTTTGTGACCTTCTTACAAACAAAGTCAGTGGAGAGGCATGATTCACTTAACAACTGTAGCAAGAAAGGTAACGTGGGACAGAATTCACTTAACAAATGTTTCGCTTTGGGGCTCAATTGTGGTCGTACGTTGAGGACTACCCATATTTGTTGTAGGCCCCAAGAACAAAATGTTGAAACTCTGGTTTGGGTGGTGAAAACAGATAAGAGTATTGATCACTCTGATACCAGAAGGGCAAGAATTCTTACCAATTGGAAGAACAATCCACAAGCTCAGCAGTAGAAAACATAAGTTGTGGTAGTGTCATATAAATTGCAGTACAACTCTCACTGTAAAAACAAAAATTCAGTTGTCAAAATTTGTTAAATTAAATAAATTTTCACATATCTAAAATAACAGAGAATGAAAATAATTTCATGATTGTCTCAAATGGTTACGTATTTTGACCACTGTAATAAAAAAACCTGCAATCTCTCAACTATGCAAAAGGCTTTTTTTAAAAAAAAAAATGCATTTCCCACCTTCCATATCTTTTTTTCTTCATACCATGTGCATAATATCCAATCAAGCAAGAGAAAAATCCAAGCAGCGCCTGAGGCAGGGAATTGATACTATCAAGCTGTCTTTCCCCTTGAAAGACTTGGTGGTGTCAGATACTAGGCGACAGGGTAAACAACATAAATTCAGCTGTTCAATTTTGTCCGTTCTGCCCAATATATTTGGAGAAACCTCAAGCAGGTGAAAAATCAATTTAAGAATTCATGGCCTCCTTTAGGTGTATTTTAAACTGCTTGCCAGTAGGTGTCACTGTAGCAACAAAGTAGCACAGAAATGTGAGCCTGTATTCAACTGTAGGATTCTTGGATGGAACCTGAAATTATACCATGTTAGCCTTATAAATACATTTTCAGGTTACCTCCCATGTACAGTATATTCACAACATTGTGTAGAATTAAGATTTAGTTTCTGCTACAGAGATACCGTGCAGGTTCATTTTAGATTTTATTTTACAACTAATTTGGGGGACAGTTACATAGCATCATTGCACTATTACTTAAAGACAGAGCCGATTTAATCTCTTACATTTATAATTAAAGGTCTCTGTATTTCTCATTTTGTATAGTAATGGCAGAACTAATCTTAAAAACTAGTGATTTGGTTGGATTCAAATCTGATATACATTTTCTTGGAAGTAGATTTCATTGAATTAAATTAGAGCAATCACCAAATAAATAGACACAACCCAAGGCATATATTTAAGTAGAATGTGATTATCTAATTATTATTATATTATTCTCGAGGCGGTGGGTGACCTTGGATACTCCTAGCATATAGGTTGGGTCAAATCACATTATTCTAAGAAGTTTGGATAAAGTTCAGTAAATTAAGAGTACTGTTCCACCAACACTATATAAGGTCTTTTTATAAAGTTGGTCTATTTAATTTCATACTTCTAAAATAGCCTAATGTAACCATTTATTCTCTGGATGTGTAAGATTTCAATTCCTATTATCACTAAGTTCTGGCTATACTAGATTCAAAGTGGTAGGTACTACATTGGGTGAGGTGGCTCTAAGATCATTGAAAGAATTGGGTTTTAGCATCCAAATGTGGTTGCTGTTGGAGAGCTAAAAATTATGTCTCATGCCAATGTGTGAACCAAGTTAGCATAGGAATACACCGATAATCTTTTTACCCATGGAATCTGCATGGGTCAGTTTTAAATTAACAGAGAGCTGACATGCAGATGATTCTCAGACTGCACATCTGGAATTGGGCAATTGCTATTACCATGTTTGTGCTAGCACATTCCTGTTTGAAGACTTACAAGGTGTGCTTTGTGAGCTTCCTGTTGCAATAGCTATTTTAAAAAAGATTGTTGCACAGAAGAGCAGAGAAAGGGCAAATAGCAAAAGGGGGAGGAAATTGCACTGGGTATGTGTGTATGTTTCTATAGGGATAACAGAATACATAACTGCAGAAGTCAAGTGCAGAGAGTAAGAAATCTTACATATCACTTGGCTGGCAATTCTGAAAACCATTTCCTTAAAAAAATAATAGTATTAAAAATTATACAGTAATTGTAATAGTAGAAACAAACTAAATAGTAATTGCAATAGTAGAAACAAACTAAAAGAAAATAGAACAGAAAAAATAAAAAGCGCAAAGGTAATTTCTATTTTGCTTATTCTGCAACTAGTGTCCAATAGATAGCATCAACGGAGAAGCTGGCAGTAAAAACACCAGATGTCTCACCTAACAACCAAATGGAAAGTGACATCTTAAGTCTATCACAGTCACATGATGTTTCGCTTAGCAACTGTGTTGCTGTGAACTCAGCTGGAATATACCTGATTGTTTATCACAGAGTCTGCATATCCATCCCTGCTCTGAATCATGCAGATGTTGGAGGAAATATCCTAGGCTTAAATTGAGGAATGAGGTGAAGGTCAATCCTCAATCTCTGTTTTGGAGGCAGGAATGGTGCAGTTAGTCCTGCCCAGCTTAATGCTAAACTTTATTCAGAGCTCTTCGTTGATTAGGTTGCTTAGTCTGCATAAGACTGCATTATTGGGGGAAAGTAATAATAAAAGGGCTCTCTGGCATTTACAATAAAGAAAGCACGTGTGCCTACTGCCATAGACTTCTTATTAGGCCATACTTTTTTGACAACATTTGCTAGGAAGTGGTATAGCGAAAGAGAAAGCAGACTTGGAATAGGAAGAGCTGAATTCAAATTTTAATTCAAACAAGAAGATTACTACGTGACTTTGGAAGAGTTATATGAGACAGTGCACCCAAACATTTGGCATTAACTGTTGCTTAATGGAGGAAAAAAGTTTATCTTCACTCAATTCAGGGCAGGGAACGCCTAACACGAACCCTGCTCTAAGATACAATTTTTCCACTTCATGCTTATAGGATTAAAACTACCACTATATATATTTTCTACCTATAATTACATATATTTTGTGTGTATGCATTTGTGTGTGTCTGGCAGTTTAAATGCTAGATTTGGAATAAGGCAGGCTCAAAACCTCAGTTAGCCCTAATATTTCTGCCTGGAGACTTTTTATGTCATCTCAATGGCCAACCTGCATGGTACTTCATTGTACCTAAAAAGATATGGAAGGACACTTAGGAAGCCGTATCTTTACAAGGCAGTTTTTTGGAGGGTACCAGAAAGGGTATCAGCAGACCAGTGGTGAAAGTAGGCCATGTGTTGTAGAGTTAATACCACCACACACAACAGATACCAAACTGATAATGGCTGCTTAGGCTTTCGAGGAGATAGGGTTTAGACTGGACTCTAAATGGACATACAGAGAAAGTGGACACACAGAGAAGGTGGTTTAAAAGGTCTTTAAAAGATGGTTATATCATCAAGTAAGATGGTTTTCCCTGATGGTTTTCTTTTTCTTCAGAGAGCAGTTGAGCAGCTAGTTTGTGCTAGTTTGTACATCCATGCCAAAGATTCATTTTTGTTTGAATTTCTTAAAACTCTGTAGCTTGGTAGAGAATGGAAGACCTCCTGATCCGGCTGACTGGGCAGTTACAGATGTGGTGAATTATTTCAGAACAGTGGGCTTTGAAGAACAAGCAAATGCTTTTCAAGAACAGGTAAATCTGTTTGCACAAAGCTTTTTACTTTTAATTTCCAGCTTGGGAGATTTCAGAGTAGGGACCATTACAGGCATATTTTTGGCATTGCAAAGATCCAGGTTCAAATCTCCTCTTAATAATATTGGGTCATCTTGGAACAGTTGTGCTAAGACCAATGTACATCACAGTTTTGTTATGAGAGTAAAATGAAACACACACACACACCCTGCCTGTACTCTGAACTCATAAATGAAAAGAGCAATAATGCAATAAGCAAATAAAATAAGCACTCAAGGAATGCAATTAAGAGTGAATTGGTTGGCAGTTTAAAATTGAGCTACATGGTAGAAAATGAGCATGGGAATGTCAGTCACCTACACAATGTTACCAGGACAATGTCTGTACCCTTCCATTCCCTTGATAGACTTCTTTAGGTTGGCACGAACACATCTGAAATGAATGAAAGGGAGCAGGAAGTGGTAACAGGTTTTTCATTATATACAAGTAGTCTTTGACTTACAACTGATCATTTAGTGACTGCTCAAAGTTATGACAGATTCCTGTTCTGACCTAGGCTTCCTGATACAGTAAAAGCACACAATGAGTTCCAAAAACCCTCTTTTTATTTCAACGGCTATGAATTCTCTCATTCAGAGACTATTCATTCTCAATCTGTTCATTCACAGATGAGTCCCAAATAGTTGTAAAGAGTCCAACAGAAGTCTGCCACAGTTCTTCTGATAAGGCTGATAAACACCCACCTTTATCTCCCTTGACACTCTGCCAAGACCTAATTGGCAATTAACTTTGCAAGGCCTCACGGAACACAGATTCAACACAGAGCTGCTGTCTTGAAACCGGCCAGCATGAACAACAGTTGCTTCCTGCAAAGGCCCACGTGCCTTTGCTCCTCCTTTATGTCTTACGGGAGGGGCCTATCATCTCCAAGCCCTACTCCCGAGTTGACCCTTTTTTAAAAACTCTTCTTGCCTTCTGGCAGCTCTGCGCATGCGCACGCGCACACTAGGAACAGGCTCCCCCTGTTCCTCTGCCTCGCTGATGTCTGACTCTAGAGGCTCCAGAGTCCGCACATAACTCCCAGATGGTCCTGGCCCCATCTCTGCCTGTGACGCAGAGCCCTCGTCCGAGCCTTCCCAAGACTCCAGGACTGGCCCATGTTCCTCCCCAGCCTCCTCACTGTCAGACTCTGCTGCCAGCTCCGCAGGCCGCCAGCGGACTGCAACAATTCCCCGGAGATATAACTAAGTTCCAAAATTCCATCAGCCAATGGGTGTGTGTATGCATGCAGTCACATGACCACATTATTGGTGCTTGGTAACCAGCTCACATTTATGGCTTTTTGTAGTATCCTGTGGCCACGTGACTGAGACTTACAATGTTTTTGCTGAAAAACATTGTTTACCTCAGTTTTTGGCATGAACACACCATTGTGAGTAATGGATTTGAAGATCGTGGATTTGCTTAATGACTGCCACAAAAACAATTCATTACATTCAGTTGGTCATGTGGATGATTTGCTTTATGACTGTCATGACTTAGGACCATAATGTGCAGGCACCATTATGGCTGTAAGTCACGGACTACCTGTAATTGCCACTAGGTGCTATCATTGTCTAATAAAAAGCTGCTAATCCAGCAGCACTTATTTATTCCTCAGTACTCATTATTAACTGAGTGCTCTTTTTAAGTACCCTTCAGATTTTACTGCTAGAGAAACTCAGCAGGGAAAACAGCAGGATGAGTAATAGAATTGGCATCAGCTCCACGTTTTGAAACAGGATCCCAAACCATAGGAAAATTGTACATTTGATGCTACATGTAGTTTGTCCATATTTTGGAAAGAATTCATTTAACTCCTTGATAGGACTCTGGTTTTGCATAGGATTGCACAATGATGGTGGTAAGGCCATTAACCATAAGGAAAATGGTTCTTTTAAGTACAGAAATGGGGAAAACATCAGTTTCAGAGACTATGAATACCGAGATTATTTTAAAAGAAACAAAGATCCTTTTCATCTAGATAAATTGGGGTTCAAATGGGGTTGTTGTCCTGTGATACCAACTTTCCAAAGATAAGGAATTGTAGATATTTCAACCAAACCTTCAGTTTTTAGATGTTTCATATGTCCTTCTTTTCCTTTCTTGTCTTTTACACATTATTTACAAGAGTCACTTTTCTATCATATCATCTATTGCTGCTGCAGTAACATTTAAAAGGCTGCTTTGTCATGATTGGAGTCGATTGCTTGAATCGTTCCCCAATGTTGGGAGGCAGGGCAGATGCAATGCAGATAAAAGAGAGATAGGACTTTGCACCATCTTAATTTATTTGAGAACAACACACTTGCATGCGCACGTACGGGCGTGCGCGCACATGCACATACACAGAGCAGACAGTCCTGATCCCACCAAATCATGACCTCATTTTTTGGCTTTGTGATCAGTTCCAGGCATATGATTCTAATATTTCATCAGTTTCTGCAGTGCTGGGTTAAAGCAAATAATTGAAAATCATGCTTGCTAATGCCTGCACTACCCCCATTTTGCACTTGTTAGTATTTTACTTTCAGTTCAGTTCAATCCCTGATTCATTGTTTTAGCATATCATAAATTGAAGGAAGTTCAGCAGCTGCTATTGCATTTAAAGAATGTTACTGAAACTTCTCATGTTGAAAGACGTTGTTTGTGTAAAGGACAGCTTTTTAAAAACACCTTTGAATGGCTTTTTAAAGTAAGACTTTTATTTTATTTATTGCATTTCTAATCCTCCTTTCGGTCAGCAGCTCAGGGTGGCATACATACTGTTCTCACCTCCTGCTTTTTCTCCACAACACCCCTGTCAGGTTGATTAGGCAGATAGAGAGTGTCTGATTTAACAGATTAATAGAGTTGGAAGGGACCTTATAGGCAGTGGTGGGATTCAGCCAGTTCGTGCCACTTCGGGAGAACGGGTTGTTAACTTTCTGAGCAGTTTGGTGAACTGGTTGTTAGAAGAAATCATTACGGCAGAGAACCAGTTGTTAAATTATTTGAATCCCACCACTGCTTATAGGTCATCTAGTCTAACACCTTCCCCCCACCCCCCTGCTTAAGCAGGAGATCCTACACCATTTCTGACAAATGGCAATCCAATCTCTTCTTGAAAGTCTTAAGTGATGAAGGTCCCACAACTTCCGAAGGCAAGCTGTTCCATTGATTAATTGTTCTCACTGTCAGAAAGTTCCTCCTTATTTCTTGGTTGAATCTCTCCTTGGTCAATTTCCATCCATTATTCCTTGTCTGGCCTTCAGGTGCTTTGGAAAATAGCTTGACCCCCTCCTCTCTGTGGCAGCCCTTCAAATATTGGAACACTGCTATCATGTCTCCCCTGGTCCTTCTCTTCACAAAACTAGCCATGCCCAGTTCCTGTAACCGTTCTTCATATGTTTTAGTCTCCAGTCATCCTGGTTGCTCTCCTCTGCACTTTTTCTAGAGTCTCAACAACTTTTTTATAGTGTGGTGACCAAAACTGGATGCAGTACTCTAGGTGTGATCTTATTAAGGCTTTATAGAGCCCAAGAGATGCGTTTAGTCCTCACTTTATCTACAGTTAGGAAAATGGCTTTTTTCATCAAACCAACCAAGAGTCTGTTACCAAGGTAATAACCCTACTTCCCACAAGAGAAGCTGTGTCAGAACACCATTCAGATGAGCACAAACACAGTGCAGCAACAATGAACAACAGAAAAAAGAAAACAGGTCATCTATACAACATTATCCAAAATGGATAGCCATGCAACTTCGTCAAAAAGTGCCTGACCGCTTAACCCAATGCAACACAACCAACACAAGTTGTGAATAGGATAACACTGCCATATATCAAAACCACCAACAGACTATTACTACCACTGAGAAAGCAACTAAAGCCTTCCAAAACATCCTGAGTAAGCCAAAATAGCCAGCAGTTCCAGAAGAAAAAGCAGGAGTTATCTATAACATAAAGTGTAAGGGCTGCAACAGTCACTGTGTAAGACAAACAGGCAGATTAGCAGAATGCATTCATGAACACCAATTAACAGTCAGCTGATATGATGAAAATCCCTTAATTTCACAACAGTGGATAGACTCAATCATAGTTTTAATTGGGAAACTATTAACATCCTGGACCAAGCCAAGTCCAAAAATGCCAGAAAATTCCTGGAAGCCTGGAACTTTGACAAATTGGCTATCAATATGCACATAGACATAAACAACATCTACATATGATTCAAAGAGACAATCAACAAGCCAAAAAGGGAGCAAAAGGATCAAAACACCTCACCAGCAATCAACACCCAGATGAGCAGAGATTAATACCAAGATTAGTATTAGACCAACAATCAAGAAGCAAACAATACCCCACTACCATTCCTACTGACAGGGCAAGCCACCAGAATACAAAATGAGAGCAAACCCCACTCCCTACTAGCACTGATGATATTATCTAGTTTGGCAATGAAATGTTTGCAAGAAAACAACAAAGCTCATCTAGCACCAAGGACCCTTCATTTCAACACTAAGCTACAAATATTCTTCTCTATTGATAGTCACTGTGTTTAGTTGATACAGTTTTAGGGTTGCCCTATTATATGATATTTATTCATTTAACTTTCATTGTCTGTGTTGGCTTTGCTTCTGTGTTAGAAATAAATTACTGGTCATTAGAAGGTCAAGATTCAACTTTAGACATCTTTAATAAAAGATTCCAGTTTTCAAGACTTCTATTTAAGTGGTAAAGCCACTAGCTATGGTATTAGGAGTAGACCATTAGTAGACCTATAGACTGATTTAACGTAAAACAGCTTCCGATGCTCCCATCAATCACTGCCCAAACCTTTCCAGGCACTGTGAGAAAAGTGTGACCTGCCTTCCCTTCAGCATGGTTACATAAGGCCAAAGTAGACGAAGCCTGCGTCTTTTGTTTTCTGCCGGGAGGGTGCAGATAAGACCAGAAGCAACCCAGGGAGGACTTAATTAAAGAAAAACATGAGGTAGAAGTTTTCATCTTACTTGTTTGGGGGAAGATATTAACTCTTACATGTAGCAATTCTGCCTTTGTGGCAGTGGGATTGTAACCTGTCCTCTTCAATCATTTTCTCCATAAAGCAAAATCAGTTGTCAGGAAAACTCATTTGGGGACATTAATCAAAATGGATTAGAATTAGATGCATTAAGGCTACCCTGCTTAGCATAGCATCAAAGAAAATTTTTCCTTTCCAGCTTCGTGGGCTGCATCATTGGCTTTGAAATCCTGTAGCCAGTGAGATATGCATTGGAGCGACACATTTGTTGTGTGGACACAACCGCTTAATCCCTTATACATTTCTGTCTGTATTATTGGCAATATAATTTCAGTAAGAATGATGGTATATTTGTGCTTGGGTGGTTAGAAGAGTTCAGCCTCTAGTTAAGATCTCAAATAGCTCTTTTGCTTTAACCATCATCAATAATCAAATATTTCATGTGAATACTGTCTCATCTATTAAGTTATGACTTTTCTGCAATTGATTATATCTTAGATGTGTGGATTTGCAATTATGCTTCTAAAGCCAGAAGGCTTTTTTTATTTCAGTGTTGTATTATGTTCTTCCCCATCTTTTTTTTAAGGAGACAAAAATGAAATTAATATGCGATCTTTAAAACTAATATATGACTTCCTCTATCTTAGTCTCAAAGTGTGTAGAGTTTTATTTTTAATCTTTATCAAAGATTTTTAAATGTCTTTGAGAGTTTGGGGAGAACATGTTCATTTGATACCCTGATTTTCTTTCTTTACATCCTATGCCAACATGTATATTTTTCTCTTCAGTCTATCCAAGTCACCGTCCTAATGCAGATATGAAAGAATTCCAAAATATTAGAATATTAGAGATTGGGATCATATTTTGACATCTTAGACTTATTACTACAAATTAGTGATTCGTCTCATTTTTCAAAATATTGTACGTGATTTTTAAAAATAAAATACAATTGTTAATAAAAACAAAAGTAATGAAAAATATAGAAAATATTTATCATACCAGATATTTGTAAATAACAATCAGTTTTTTATCAACTTTATTATCTGAATTCTGTTGAACTCTTAAGTCTTTGATCAATGCTAACATATTTTTCTATGCCAATCTATAAATTCAGTTGCTTCTATTTTTCTTTTTGTACTATATACTGTATATACTAACCATTTTTGCACTAATAGTGAATCCTTGTGCTAAATTGCTTTGAATACTATAAATTACATTTCGTATTCACAATTAATCTGGTGAAAGCGAGCACAGATCTACTTTCATCTTTTGTATTTTCCAGCTTATAGTATCTTTATTATATGAAATATATCAAACTTCATTTCCCTTTGTGGCCAACTAAAGACTTATGGCAAATTAACAAGGAGTCATTATTTATATGGCTGGAATATCTATAATGGTTTGGATGCCATCATACTGAAAGCAAGCATTTCAAAGTATAAACATCAATTCTCTATTTTCTTGACCACCATGCCTCCAATTGGAATAGAAAGTTGAATACTATAGGTAAGATTCCAAATCTAGAATGCTCCTGATTTCTGGGGAATCAGCTAATCCTGAAGAAACAATTCCTTGGCATGGTTGACAATAAAGAACTGAAGAACTTCTCAGCATGGGCAAACTGGTGATAAGGAAATCCAAGGTTAACTATCTGTGTGTGCTTTCCTATCCACTTGCCTCCACAGTTCTCACCCTGTGCCTACATTTATTGGAAATTGGTCTGGAAGAGCTGGTAGCTAGCCAACTAGACTTTGATCTGAAATACAGTGGGTCTATACCATTAAGCACATCAGTGTGAAGGGTTGTCCAGTTCATGTCTAGTATAAAGATCGAACAGGTAAGGTTTGATTTAAATATAAAAAAATAAAGTTTGAAAGGAGTCTTGAAGTTTTCCATCACTTCTCCATTGGGCTAAAATCCTTAATATTTCATTAATTTGATTGATTGATTGATTAATAGGTTCTATTAGGCTGCCCAACTTGCAAAAAATTAACTCCAGGTCATACACAATAAATAAAAAAATTCACTACGCCAAAACTTCACACAAAATAACAACCAAACCACAGTTGGGGCACAGCAATATATGTTTTACCTTGTGGATGAGTTTGTCTCACATCCTAAGCTCCACATTTAATAGAACACTATATTAGTTGGTGTTGAATGAATCTCTGTTTTAAAGATCAGCATATGTAAACACGATATAAATCTACTTTTTATCTCTTTTGTTGGTGATGCAGTTCTTCTTTTAATAGTACCCTAAATGTCAGACTTTTCCCCAGATCAGTTTTGTCTAAATTTTCTAGAAGTGTTGTGTTGTCATTATTAAGAGATATAGCATTCACTTTTTCTTGATCAGATTATGTGAGTTTAAGGAGTCCTCTACTATTAATAGGCTAGCATTTAATTTACATTAGCTTTCCAAATTCTGATGCCAGTTCCTAATGGTGTGTGGGAAAGACCTTGGGAAGCTAACTCAAGAAATGCTCTCTAGGGAATCATTGGATAAGAGACAGCGTAGTCACAGCAGGATAGCAGGCAGGGCAAGAAGCTCCAAAGAAACCCTCTGAAGTTTCTCAGATTATAAAAGAGATGGTGGAGGAATTGTATTTCTAAATTTGCAAGAGTCTGTTAATGTACGTACATTTACAACAAAGTAGAATTCGTTCGTCTGGTTGTGTTCCCTATCTGGTCTACCCAGTAAGGCTGACATCAATCTTGCAAGTCTGAAAGTACAATTCCTCCACCATCTCCTTTACAGTCTGAGAGACTAGGGGAGTCTTCATGGATAGCGAAATCCATACATCTTAAAGTTGCCAAGTTTGAGAAAGACTATCCTGAATATTCTGCTACTGAAGAACTAGCTGTCACAGAAACTGATGTTCTCAGAGGTATATGTTGTTTTGCTTCTTTCTGAAGGTTGACAGTTTTCCCCCCCAATAAAACTTCATGGATACCATACCAGATTTTAATAGCTTTCTCAAAATGTTCCTCAGAATTCTACGTGCATTAGATTTAATGCAAGTCCTAGATTTCAAAGTAGTATCTTCCAGTGACCCTGAGAGAGATCTCCGACTATTCATGCACTTTCTAAATAATCTGTCATGATCACAAAGGGGCACAGTGCTCACTCTGTGGATATTTATTGGCTGGGTTGACCTTTTAACACTGTGACAAACAACACTCTTCAGAAGGGAGTGTAAACAGGCTGATTTCCCGTCAAAAATGCAATTCAGTTGCTTGACTTTCTTCTCCACAGGGAGCCATAGACACTCATCCCCTCCCCCTTCCATTTACAAAGACATGACCAGGATATTTTGCCTTATTTTAAGATTCAAAAGCCTTCTTCATAAAATGTATCTCCGTGGTAATGTTAGCTTTACTCAGGAAGAAATATAAGCATTTTATACAAGACATCTCTTTCAGGTAAGCTCTCAAGATATACATATATCTGATAGAATCCCAACAAAATGATGATGCTTTATATGAGGTATTTTGTTTTATTACTGTAAATGTCCTATAATATACATTGAAACAATGCCATCTCAGATCAAGGAGTACTATTGTTGAACAGAGCATTAAACCCAGTTTCCATGTCTGCTAAATTCACTTTTGTTCAATACACAAAGGATTCGAAAGAGATGAAAGTAAAAAAAGATAGCTATCACTTTTCATTGTTTCATGTGATTATCTGATTTATATCCAAAACAGACATTAAAGTGAGTGAATATTTGTACTTAGGCAATGGTCAAGAATTACACTATTTTTAATATTTCCATCTATTAAAAGTTTGGAAGATATGGAATGTCCTGAAAATGTGAATTTGTGTTTCTTTGTGGACATCTCCATCATTCAACTGAGGAAAGCGTTTAATTGCTGCATTTAAGAAGTTACACTCATAATTGGATGATGTGATAAAATACAGGCCATTTACAAACAACTTTTCCAGTGCATTATGGGAAAAAGAAAACATTCTTTCTTACATAATAATATTTATTAGTTTTAGAAAAGGGTGGATGAAGGTCTCTTAGGGAGGTTTAATTTGAAATCTGGGTTCTTGTTGTTTTAAACACATCCTCAAACATCCTACGGTTAACTGCTGAGAAAACCTATTCAACCCTTTGAAGAATGGCATGGGAATTTCTACAATGTGATGGTCAGGAACAACCAAGTATAAAGCATTAAGACTTCTCAGTGAAAATAATCTATTTTCTTTGGATCTTGGATTGCAGGTTGCAAAAGAGGATGCAAACTAACAGAGAATTATAATATCCTGGAAAAAATTTCTTCACTCTCTCAATGATGTCTATCTGTGACAAACCACTATCATTTTGGTATGTTAGAACAGTGCCATCACTGGAAATTTTCAAGAAGAGACCATTTGTTTGGAATGGTATAAAGTCACCTTCTGAAGCAGAGGGTTGGACTAGAAGACTCAAAAGGTCCCTTCCCAATCTTGTTATTCTATGTTCTAAATGGTCTGAGAAATTGGCACTATATCATGATACTTCAATAGATGTAATGCAGCTTTCACTTTTTCCATAGTAAATATTTTAAAATAATCCTTTTTTAAACCATGGCATAATTAGAACAAAGCATTGTTGTTAACATTCTACCAGTCAGGGGCCTCAAGAATGTGGATTCAACCATCAAACTATTTATTTATTTATTTATTTATTTACTTACTTACTTACTTACTTACTTACTTATTTCATTTTTTTAGTATAATAGTTCCATCTTCCATTAAACAGTGTGTCATCTGGTACATGTATCTTTGTGCAGTAATAATCAAAATTTACAACAGTATTCACTACATTAATATTACTTCTCTAATTTTACAATACTAATATTGAACATTATAAACATATTCGCTTCTCCCTCTTGACATATCTTCTAATAAGAATATAATAATTTTAAATATAATTATCCTAATAGTCATAATAATAATAATAATAATAATAATAGTGTTTACATCTCTCTCTTAAAATATTTTCTATATTTCGCTGATCTTTTTCTTTTGTTTCCCTATTTTTAACTTCCATTTTTATTCTCTAACCATTGATAAAATAGTTCCCATGTCATATAATATTCAGTTTGTTCTTCCTCCTTAATTGCAAGTGTTAATCTATTCATTTCTGCACATTCTAATATTTTCCTGATCACATTCTTATCAGTAGGGATCTCTTCACTTTTCCAGTTTTGTGCAAATGCAATTCTAGCTGCAGTTAATACATGAATAATTACATACACATTCCCCTTACTATAGGACAGGTCCTTTTAAAAAATGGTTTGTAATTGTTACTGTATTTCTGCTCTTTCCTATATTCCCTTTTCACCAATAGGCTCATGATTTGGCTTCATTGCTTTGTTAATTATTTTCCCTCAGATGGTGAGAGAATACCGCCCACCTACATCATGTCTTGACAAATTACAGTGTTTATTTTTTACAGAAAGTATCAACACAACACATATTCCAAAGAGTATTCTGATGAATGACATAAGAAGTATCCAATATACATGCAATGTAGGGATTTCAAATCTTAACTTGCAAAATGGTGATAGTGATAATAATAATCATTGATAGTTTTGTGCAATTCATCATAATGAATTTTGTGGGATTTACCAGGTATTTCTATAGGAATGTGGCAGTATTGTGGCAATTTTGTTTCCTTTTCAACATGCTCTGAAATTTCCTTTACCATGTTTGAATCATTCCAATTTATTACTATTATTTAAATAATAGTTATTCTTTTATAACTTCTCATAGTTACTAATTGGCTCAGTTCAGATTATTAAATGCATAGCCTCCATGAACATACACTTTTCATATGAACCATAATTAAACCAGGAAGTTCTAAACTGAAAATGATCTGCATTTTTTTTCCAACTTGCAAATATGTGGTTATCCGATTTTGTACATCATAATATTAAATCAACAAAAAGACTAGGTTCACATATCATACACCATATTAAGCTACAAAGAAGCAAACTACATTATAGTTTAGAATGAGGTGTAAACCAAGCATGATATCCTGAGTTGATTTGGTCATTTCTGGAGTGAGACGAGACATAGCATTTATTATTATTTATTAAATTTGTTTTCCACCCATGTTGCCACAAGGCAACTCAGATGATGGTCATCTGGAGATTTTGTGTAGTAGGTGTAGTAAGGCCACACTTGGAATATTGCATTCAGTTTTGGTCACCACGATATAAAAAAAGATGTGGAGATGCTAGAAAGAGTGCAGAGAAGAGCAACAAAGATGACTAGGGGACTGGAGGCTAAAACATATGAAGAACGGTTGCAGGAACTGGGTATGTCTAGTTTGATGAAGAGAAGG
>JANHZT010010664.1:276931-288289 GCA_032468215.1 Stegonotus admiraltiensis
GCGAAACTGGCCTTCCCCCCTCCCCCACCTCCCGAGGCTTTCCGGAGGCAGGAAACTGCCGGTGGCAAACGGGCCATTTTCGGCCTCCATCGGAGCCTCTGGGGCAGTGGGGAAGGCCGTTTTCGCTCTCCCCAGACTCCTAGAAAGGCTCTGGAGCCAGTTGAGAAAGAAAAATGGGCCTACCGGGCCATCATGTGTCAGGAGTGGGGAGAGCGGGGGGCAGTTGCGGGGGTGGGGCACATAGAATTATGGGTGTGGGAAGACACACGCACGACACCCCCCCCCCCGGATGGCATGTGATGGTAAAAAGGTTAGCCATCACTGGTCTAGTTTGTCAATATTACCTTTCATTTACATGATTTTGTCATAACCTAGTACATGCTGCCAATACAGTTAATTGGAAATATTCCACAACATCTATTGATAACATTTTGGTCGCTTTATAGCGAAAAGTTTAAGATTTGGTTAAAATGTTTTGGTGTTACTTTTTCCTAATTGTTTACAATAAATATTAGCTAAATGGAATTTCAGAAGGACAGAAATTGGCCAGTGATTAATCTTTGACACACCCAATTTCATAACTTTATTAGTCAGACTTTATGATTCTTGCTAAGACCTATGCCTGTTGAATCTGATAAACTGCAGAAGTCTTTTGAAATCTGATCATTTCCAGATGTTTGGAATTGCTAACCACATATGTGAGTGGAAATTTTAGGAGTTCTAGATCCAAAATTTCTCAAGGCATTGCATTCAGGATGACTGTAATATGGAATTACCATGAATTAGGATTGTCATATTTGGCTGCAGAAATACAGACAATCACTACAAAACAACAAAGAATTATTGTAGAGGTAGTCCTTGCTTACTGACTGCTTTGTTCAGTGACTATTTGAAGTTCTGACAATGCTGAAAAAATAACTTTATAACTAATACCTGCATTTACAACATTTGCAGCATTCCTTAATCATGTGATTGCCAGTCAGTATGCATTGTCCTGTGCATTGTCTACACCCTGCAGAGTAGAGAAATTGGAGAATAAGTCAAGAGAGTAGGCAGGCACACAGTGGGCAATATACATCAACAGCAACATAATGGTGCCGACAGCCCTGAGCATGCTGCACAAACAGCCTGATGTTTTCCCCATTCTGTGCCTGCTTACTATCTTCTAATTCTTTCCTTCCTATAATTCAATGAAAGTAAATACATTAATTTGTTTCTAGTTAATTATCCCAGCATTGCAGGGAGCATTCCAAAGGGTGGGAAAGAGATTAGAAGGCAAACAAAAGTAGACTATGTGAAATTGATTAATCTTTTGCTGAGCATACAGTGGGCAGCCAAAATCATGAATCGAAGAGCAAATCAATCCAGAGTTCTAACTCAAGACACTGGCACTAGGGCTTGGCACTTTGTGTGAAGACACAGTTATCCTAATGCTGGGAGAGGTAGAAGGGAAGAGAAGGCAACCACCAGCAGCCAGGTAGATGAATTCAATTAGTGACTCGCATTGGGAGTCTTAAAAGGCCATGTTGGAACAGATTACCCTGTTTATCTTTATGGTTGCTAAGAGTCAATACAAACTGGATGGCATATCATTAATTTAGGAACAGTACAGGCCCATACTTGATTTCTGAATGCAGATAATCCTTGTTTAATAATGTGATAACTTTGCAAGCAATGTCCGCAATTACATCCTTTGCAAGATCGCTCTCTGTGTCTTCTGTTTGCAATTACGGTCAGTAAGTACACATTTTGTGCCTGACCTTTTTTCCCCTGACCCTCTCCTACCCCAATGTAGTGGAATGTGATCTGAATTCCCAGGAGAGGCGGGAGCTGCTTCCCAGAGGACAAAGAGGCAGTGGAGGTTTTGGAAAATTTGGTCAACAGGAAGAGGGTTAAAATGGCTCCTCCCTAACAGTTCCCAGAGTATATAGTTACTCAGATAGTTACTTCGGTTGGCAAGATTATGTCTATAGCGAAGAAGAATAAAGAAACTAATTAGAGGTAACTCCACATATCATTCTTGAGGCCCGACACCCACAGAATGAAGAGATTGCTTGAACAACCTATCTGTTCCTGAGCAACTTTTCTCTGCAGCACAGAATGTCCCTAAAAAGTGCAAACCACAAATTAAAAAGATCAGCTTTGTCACTTTAATTATTTTGATTAGAATCTTCCTGTCAGCTTACAGCTGCTGCCTGAAATGGACAAGAACTTAATTAGTTTCACACTAAAGGCTTTCTTTCAACTCCTAAGTAGCTCATGGCAAGCATGCTAGGCAAACAGTAGTTGTTAGCTCATTCCTTTCTGCCTGTATTGCCCATTATGTACCATTGGTAGGGTGTGCCATTTAAAGGGGTGAAAATTAATTTTTGCAGATTTTTTTCAGTGAGGTGAGGGGGTTCTAAAAATACTATAGCTGCTTTTATACCAAGAATTCAAATCTGTATTTTTGCAATGGCACAATGTTTAGCTTGGTATGGTAAATCCATGTCTGATCATATGCCCCACAAATACTGTTCACTTTATGTTCTCAAAATTATATCTTGTGCTACAAAAATTAAAGTTTTTTTCTGCATTAATCTTACCTAGCTAAGCAAAAAATAAGCCATGCAATCATAAACATCAGAAAACAATTATCTGAGTTACAAAAATGTTTGTGAGTTTCAAGTCTTGTTTTGATTCATTCTTCGACATCAGTTGCCGACTTGTTTCTTGGCCTCTGATATAACCTTCACGTTTCTCATGTGTATATACTCTGCTTGCTGCCTCTATGACCTGTTTCACACATCTCTCTACTAATTGGGCATGACAGGGCCACTGTGGTACTTGCATTGGTTCATCAATGAACTTCTTTATTTCTGCTGTAGTCAGTTTTCATGTCAAAGGTGGCTCATATACACCTTCAGACCAGTCAATCAGCTCCAGCAGAGTGGATGCTCTGGCTTGACTGCTACCCAGTGCATGGCACCATCTTCACAGCCAGTATTAACATTTGTAGAACCTCCTCCAATGGTGTTCAAGCTTTTGTGAGTGCCTTTCTTCTTCATGAAATACGCAAGATTATCTGCAATCACTTGAGCAGGTTTTCCTGTTTTTGAGCTTTTCTCTGGAGTGAAATGATAAAGATATCTTCTACTGAGCTCACTGCACACAGAATAATGTTCTTCTTTGATGGTACTGGGGAATTACTGGTCTGAATTGCTTGCTTGGAAATTGCTGGTCTGAAAAGTTACGATAATTATGTAGTTATTTACCAAGCATGTCTAAATTATATTAAAGTAACCAAAATTTCTTTACAATCCCCAAGGCATATCACAACTTTTGAGTACCCCTAATGTTTGGAAATTGAAAGCTGAAAAATTTGACACGCCCTAATTATACCAGCTTAGTCTTTTTTAATCCCTTCCTCTCCAATGAATCTAAGTACAAACATTAATTCTCTTACTGCTAATTATCCCAACACCAGAGTAAGCATTCCAAAAAGTGGACAGTGGGGGAAAAGGGTTTTAAGAGTTGCTCTTTTACCCAGCTTTCACATGAGACAAGTTCCAGAAACCCTCCTCACTATTTGGAGTCCCTCAGTTCTTTGGAGTTATAACTTTCCAATACTGTGACGTAAAGGAAAGCTGAAATAAAATTATAAGCACAGTCATGGTCATGTGATTTTTCATTTAATGACTGTTCAGACAGCCCCAATTGCAGACACTAAATGAGATTACCTGTATGCAACACATATAACAGGGCTCTGTTTCATTATAGTCAATTAATAAGAAAAATGCTATACTTTAGAATTGTGTCATATTTTCACCATAGACTGCTTGCTCTTGCACAACACACTCCTGGTGTGTGGCGCCATTTCAGTGGGAAAGGGAGTGAGTTCCGCTTTCCACAGGCACTGAAAGACATGTTAGCCTGCTGTGAGAGAAAGTGTCAGCCTGCCTCAAAGTCTTAACTTGGTTGGGGGTGTTACTTGGAACCCTGACAGAAAGACTTTTTTCCAGGGCTACTAGCACTCCTAATAAAGGAAACATTTAATTAACTACAGAGGGTTTGTCCTGTTTGGGAGCCGGGTCAGAACACATGTGCAGAAGGAGCCCAAGTGGCCACCAACCCACTTCTTCTGCTTGCTCATGGCCACAATGGAGCAGGAGGCTGAGTTGTGTGATGGTGCTGCGAGGCGAGGAAGGTGACGGGGTGCATGGGCCAACTTCACTGCCTCACATCATAGTTGTGGCACAAGTGCATTGTGGCAGCCTGCTGGACGGGGTTGCTGGTGCTGTGGCCATGAGGCAAGGCAGGCGTCGGGGTGTTGGTGGCCTGGCTGTGGGGGCCCTGAGGCAAGGCAGGACAGGGCACATGGGGCAGCTCCACTTCCCCTACCTCATGGCAGTGGCACTGATACACCACACAGCCTCCTGTCCCACCATGAGCAAGTAGAAGTGGTCCTCCTGTACATAGGGAAAAAAATTAAGACACCCCCTGAAAACAAGCCCTACTGCTTATTTTGGGACCCAAAAGAAAATAAGACCTAGTCCAACACGGGTAAGTGCTGAAAGAAACAGGAATCTCTGCTAAGAGCCCACACTGCTGGGAGTGTGGTAAGGATTTGTAATGGAATACATTACTAACCTTGAGGAAAAAGGAGAAGAGATGCTGCTTAGGAAATCATCAGACAAGAGAAGCAGGAACCTGCAATCAGTTAGCAGTCAAAGAAAGAACCTGCCCTAATGAATCTAGGAGTTAAAAGTGGCAGGCAGGAAGTTTGTACTTTCAGACTTACACATTAATGTAGCCTTCTAATAAAGTAGATTTAGGTCATCTAGTTCCATGTCTAGTTTATCCAGGATGACTGACAAGACTTTATTTGTTTTATTTTGAACCGGAAATATTCCTCTTGGGAATTTTGAACAATAAATGTGAGAAGGAAAAGAGATACTTAATTATCCATATTATAACCGCCGCTAGGTTAATGTTCGCTCAATACTGGAAAGGAGAAAAATCACCAATAGAAGAAAATGTAATTGGCAAAATATTGGAATGCGCCGAAATGAACAAACTAACTCTGGAGATTAATGAAAAAGAAAATACAGAATATTATGCTGTATGGGACAGGTGGTATAGGTGGTTAGAAGCTAGAAGAAAGAGATAATATACGTATTATAAGGTATATGAGAAACAACCAATGTGGTTTAGATAGAATAGATTGTAACTGCTTACATCAATAGTAAACTATAACAAATGCTAGAATGTAATGGAATGTAAATAGTATGT
The DNA here is from genome assembly GCA_032468215.1 of Stegonotus admiraltiensis. Lineage (NCBI taxonomy): Eukaryota > Metazoa > Chordata > Lepidosauria > Squamata > Colubridae > Stegonotus > Stegonotus admiraltiensis. The sequence goes on from JANHZT010010664.1 coordinate 282,203, forward strand.
TAGAAATACTGACATATGTATGAACACCACTGACCTGAAATTCGTGTAATTGTATCATTGTATACTCTAATAAAAAGTTATTTTAAAAAAAGAAAGACTTTATTTGTTTTTTAAGAAATATTTTTTTAATTTTCTAATTTTTAAAAACATTAAAGAAACCAGTAATATTGTACATTTTTAAAGGTCAGTTAGGACTTTTCCCCCCGGGAAACAGCAAATTATAATCAAACTTTATTTATGCTAGGATTTGTCTTTTATGGGTAATTTGGGCATTGTAGGAGAACTCGGTGTGCTTGGACAGAAGTTTATAGGTGAGTAAATATCATACAATATTTTATTACCAAATATGGGACCAAAATGATAAGAATTTTTGTCACATCTCTTAGCAGTTTCTTTTCCTGCTGTCATAGTATTTTGAGTTGGTGGACATTTTATTCTTTCATTTACTCGCAGGTAGGTGAACAATTTTTTTAAAAAAATTGTATAAAGATGTAAGATATAAAATGTTTCTCTTTAAAAAGGAACACTAACAATATTCCAACTGAGTACTTAATTACAAAATTGTTAGAAAGTCTACCATTGTTGTTTTTTCTTTTATTTACATCAGTTTTCTTTTTTCCTCTGAGTATCAACAGCCTTTCTTTACTTTAAGCCTTTCTAAGTCCCCTTAGCTTTCTGTCTTCCTTATAAGAAAATTTTCAGATAACCGTTTTGCACACTTATGATCATTGCAGCATCCCCATCATCATGTGATCAAAATTCAGATGCTTGGCATCTGGTTCATATTTATGATGGTTGTAGTGTCCCAAGGTCATAAGATCACCTTTTGTGTTCTTAATACAAGCAAAGTCAGTGGGAAAGCCAGATTAACTTAACAACCATGTTACTAATTTAATAACGGCTGTGTTTTCAGTTAACTGTGGCAAGAAAGGTCATAAAACGGGGCAAAACCAGTAGTGAAATCTGAACTGGTTTACTACCGTGTCGCTGGCTGCACATGACTGCCGTGTGCCAAATGCAAGGTGCGCGCATGCGCAGTACACGCCAAAAGGAGGCATGGGATAAGTAGAACAGCGCGGGGAGGTGATCGGCTTTGGCGCGCGATCTTTTTTTTAACTTTTAAAAGCATTTTTTACAACCTATTTGGCCAAATAGGTTGTAAAAAAATTGCTTTTAAAAGGTAAAAAAACCCCTGACGATCGCAAGACACAGCTGTGATTGTCAGAGCCTTTTTTTTTTTACTTTTAAAAGCATTTTTTACAACCTATTTGGCCGCATAGGTTGTAAACAGAATGCTTTTAAAAGGTAAAAAAAAGCTCTGACAATCATGGAGCTTAGCTGTTATCGTCAGAGCCTTTTTTTTTTTACGTTTAAAAGCAAAACTTTCTGCGCATGTGCAGAGGATACAAAACACACAACCGGGCGGGTGGCCAGAGCCTCGCGCTGCGATCGCTACCGGTTCTCTGAACCACCCACCACGATCTCTACCGGATTGGGCAATCCGGTCCGAACCGGGAGCATTTCACCTCTGGGCAAAACTCACTTAACAACTGTCTTGCTTAGCAACAGAAATTTTGGGCTCAATTGTGTTAATGTGGGTTTGGCCTGAAACCCCGCAAGGTGGCTGCTAGTTGGACCAATGAACCTGATTCAGTATTTCTTGGGATAAGACGTCAGGATGGTTGCTAAATGCCTCAAATTCTCCCTAGCCATCACAGAAGGGAAAACAATTTTAGATTAAAGAATTACAGTCCTTTTGATTAAAACAGGAACTATTAATAAACCTAAAAAAAGTCCCATGTTCTAAGTACCTTTAAAAACAAACAATAAAAGGGCTGTTGAACCTATTCCCTATTTCTAGATTGTTTTAAGCTTTTATTCATTTTTGTTTTAGGAAATTGATGGGAAGTCTTTACTGTTGATGACAAGGAACGATGTACTCACTGGACTTTCATTAAAATTGGGGCCTGCACTGAAGATCTATGAATATCATGTAAAGCCTCTACAGACACAGCATCTGAAGAACAGTTCACTATAGTGGATTTTCAAACTGGACCGTGTTTTCTTCCTGCTCTTCAAAATAAACAAGCAGCATTGGTTTTTGGCACTGGAACTTTATTAAAAACAAAACAACAACAACACAAAACCTGTATGTGTGCATAATGAAATTAAACCAAATGGCACTGAAATAAATATATATTTATATTTATACATATCCTATTGGATAACTTTAGCAATATGCTGTTTAATAAATGAACTGGTAGGGTGTAGAATTTCTCATTATTCAAGCAAAAGATCAGTTCAGTATGCTTCTTTTTAGTAACTCTGTGGAGTCACAAAATGGTAACTGGAAACAGAAGTATTTAAAATGGATACACTTGATTTTTTTAAACTATTGCTTAAAACAGAAGGATGACCACCTCTGTTGTTGCACAAGGCCTACTAAAGCGTGGTTATATCTTTGCACAGATCCCTTTTATTTCAAATTAATTGTTCCTAATTTGGAAAGGAAATAGGGAAAGTGTTAGCTGACCAAGAGACACTTCTAGAAGTTCTGTAAAAATCACAATTCTTTCATAACATTAGCAGCAAGTTTTGAATTTGCCAAAATAACTTTTTTTCCCCAGAGGGAGCACCTATTTTTATGTTACTAATGTTTGTTCATAGACTAATGTTTTAAAGTTGTGCAACCTATATCTCTGAACCTTTTGGGAAGAGCAAAAGCTACATACAGAGGTTGTAAAGGGTTTTTTTGTAAGTTTTTTGTTGAACTTGAAAGGGTGTTCTGTGAAGGAAATTTTAGAGAATGTTTGTACTGCTTTGTGAAACAAAATTCATGTTCTAATTTATAACTTATTTGTTAAAAGTTTTGTTACAGTTATGTAAAAAATGTAAATCCCTGCATATTTTTACATACTACAGTTTGTGGTGTGGTAAAGAATTATATTGATATGTAATTTGATTCATGAGCCAAATATCTATTTCTGGAAAGCTAAAGAATGCTATCTTACAACTGTGAATCCCTGCTAAGGGAAGACCTGTAGTTTCAATCTGTTTCAACCAGTTCTTGATTTTAATTGCAGATATTTTGCATCAACAAAGATATTACCTATGTTCTGATTCAGTTTGTTTTTTGACTTTCTCGTGAAGAGTCTTGTCTTTTACTGAGTGTCTTTCATGTTAATAATAGACTCGGCTGAGCTGATAGGACTTCTGTTCTTTTAAGAACACATGCAAGAATTTATTTATTTCCACTTAGGAGAATTTTTTACTTTGGGAAATCTAGAAAAGGAAACAACTTTAAGAAAAGGCAGAAATTATAAATACAATCTCCAGGCCTGTCTCTTTCATTGACTTCATTTTGTAGTTATTCCATCCTTTTCGTTTTTTTATTACCAAAAAGATTAATAATCTGCTCCCTGCCAGTCATCAAAAGTCATTTAGTTTTATTCTGATCCTGGTTACATTTATTATGAGAAACAGTATTTTTGAACTACCTGAAAATATCAGAGCTTGTCTAGAACACACAGATACCACTAATAATATACAGAATCAGTTCAAAAGGTAAGCAATTTATCTTACTGACATGACCATATAACTTTGCAAGTTGTAGACATTTGAATACTCAACAGCATGTGACATTCACATTTTTTGCTAAATTTTAGACCTATGTATTCCTAATTGCATTTTGTGTTAGGTGGCTTTTGACTCCCCCCCCCGCCACAAGCCAGAGAGGCATAAAATGTGAGATCATTTCTAAATCAATAAAAATGTACTATCTAGAATTATGTCACCATGTGAAAATGTAAAAACTTCCTGTCTAACCCCTGCAAATTTCTTTCATGGTGAAATTGTTTTACAGTATTGGTGAATAGCAATTTGTGATAACAATTGTTATTATCTCATCCTTTTATCTTTACCTCAGCAGATTTTAGCCTCTGGCTCTATGTGCCACTTTTCAAAGATAAAGGCTTGAGATATCATAAGAAATGCAAGAAGAAATAAGTTAAACATGATTCTTACACATTAATTGAATGTACTGCTTAAGTGCAATGTTAGCCCTGAGTTACTTTTTATTTTTACCTGTAACTGCTGACTTGATGGAATATTTCAGCAACTTACGATAAAAAATGACTAAGTTACTTGAGCATGTCAGGCAGTTCCTCACCAAAGCTTAGAGATGACACAACAAAGTCTGCTTTAAATAAAATTAAAGACTCACTGGACAAGAATGTTGCAAGTTCCATCATGTTATAAAGATACCAAAGGAAAGCTGCTAACTGAACTCTGTCTAAATTCTATTGAATTCAATCTAATTTATATCCATTTAATAGCTAAGAAAAGCAATTTTGGCAGCAGAGAGCAATTGTCAGCTCAATTATCAGCTGTGAGGAGTGAAAAATATCTGTGCTAATGCCACAAAACAATATGTGAGAAATCTTCAGCCTTAGGATGCCCATTTGGGTTTGCCATGGGGTAGCAGATCACTTGCACACTATTGAAGCACAACAAGGATACACTGGAGAATTCCTTGTAAGAAAAGAGAGGGGAAAGTCCATGGGAACTGGGGGTGAGAGGAAGAGTTGAAAAGAAAGGAAAAGATGAGCAGACTAGAAAGAAAGAAAACAATCTGTGACAATCATGGAAATAAAGATGTTTAGCTGATGTACTTTTTAAAGAGAATGTTGCCTTTATTTTGTCTTTGCATGATATTTTGTACATACAGGAGAACTATATGTACAATACAATGATATAGTATACCATATTCATATTTAGTTGCAACATTTCAAAATAGAATAGAATTCTTTATTGGCCAAGGGTGATTAGACCCACAAGGAATTTGTTTCCGGTGCATAAGGTCTCAGTGTACATACAAGCAGCAAGTAAATTAATGAACTAATTGGCGTTCTAAGCAAATGAGAGAATATAAAAAGTTTTATGTACGTCTGTAAACCCCACTCATATTTTTCACAGGTGGCAGCTGGAGAGGAGAGGGGCAAAGTCTTAACCCCAAATCTGACATTTGTTATTTCAAATCAAATAGAATTTCCTCCAGACTTTTCTTTAAAAGAGATAGAAGGCTCCCAATGACCCAGAAAGGGCATTCCAAATGGGATGAGCAAATGGTTCCTATCTCTTTCCAAACCTGTGTTTGTTTTGAGTTGGGAAATTGCAGAAATGGGTTACATTTGTAGAATGTGCTGAGCTGAATTCATTTTTCTTGGGCCTTTGTATTTTGCCCTTAAGGAATTGTGTGAACAAACTCATTTGACTAGCTTGTAACTCAAGATAATTGCATGAAAATAGAAGTGATTTAATTCACTAACCATTTTATGGTGGTGTGAATAGAGCTATGCTGTTCTATTACCTTAGATCCAACAGCAATCTTGAGAGAAAGAGAATGGAGTAGTAGTTAGAAGATTGGCCATGATTTGGATAACCAAGATTCAGATTTCTAATCAGCTATAACACTATGAAATGACTTTGGAGTGATAATATTCATATATACAAATAGCCCAAGTTATATCATAGGATTTTGATGAGGATAAATCGACGGCTGAGAGGAAAACCAGGGAAAATGCAGTCCATAAATGTTTTCTCCAAGTGTCCTGTCATGCCCCTATCAGAGCCTGAAACTGAGGAGGAAGACAAGCTGGAGCTGCAGCCGACGGAGATCAAGTGGGCAACTTCATGTGGGGAGGTGCAGGCCAAGTCAGCCCTGGGCCCTTCAGGATTGGGACGGCTTGTTAGGGAGGAACGGGGGCAAAATGACCGAGAGAAGCAGTGGACATAAGTGGCAGACCTCATGGGATGAGCAACGACTGCCCTCTCCTAATCCTTGAGCATGGAGAATGCAGAGAAGGCAGGAACAGCACAGGCCGACCTGATGACTTGAGAGGAGAGGACCCTGTTCTTCACAAGGCACACCTGGGAACTCAGATTTAAGGAGACGCTGTGGGGAGGGGCATTTAGAGTTGCCAGGTGTCCACTATTTGAGCGGACAGTCCACTTTTTTCACATTATGTTCACTATTTTTTTTTCACAAAACAGTGGACATTTTTTTTATTCAAAAGCTTTATGATGAAA
>JANHZT010010664.1:317389-328627 GCA_032468215.1 Stegonotus admiraltiensis
CTTTGTATAAATATACAGAAGTATGAAGGCTATTGTTTAACGCATTGTAAGCCACCCTGAGTCTCCGGAGAAGGGCGTCATATAAATCAAAGCAAAAAAAAAAATCAAATATTGAAACAGGAATCCTAAAGGAAACTGGTTTGTACAAATTGTTGCACTTCTGGGACTCGGAATCTCATAATATGAGTCATCTCAGAGTTGGTAATGAGTTAATTACATTAACTTTATATTCATTTGGGAAAAAGAAGAAGACTATGATGAAAAAGCATTGGTTTAAGGTCTAGATACCTAGATACTTTTTTTCCAAAATAAATGAAATGTGAGAATTTTATTAAAAACACATTTAAAATAAAAATATAGGAGACTATGCTTCAAAAGGCAATTGTGACTATGCATCTTATTTATTCTGAATAATATTGCATATTATTGTATACTGCATATACCCACTCCCACATTGTTCTAATTAATTATTTAAAAAAATGATGGATGTCATTTCAATAGGTTAAAATATGTTGATACAGTCAACACAGTTTTTCTGATTGCCACTTGGGTTGACATTAACTGGAAAGTAAGTTATAAAACCCAAGTAATATACTCAGTCCAGAGGTCCCCAACTGCCAGGTCACAGGCCCCTACCAAGCCGCGAGCCTTTCAGAACTGGGCCATGGAAGCAGCGGTTGAGCACACATGCATCCCCACTTGCACAAGCAGAAGACAAGCATACGCGCATGTGCTCCATTTGCATAAGCAGTGGGCACGCATACCTGCTGCTCTCACAAATGGACCTGCTCGTGCATGTGCTTGCTCACCTCTCGCACAAAACCATACCCTCTCTCCCCACTGCCAGTCTGCAAAGCTGGAAGGGTTGGGGAACTCTGACTTTATTCATCTCTTGTTTATGAATGCAATATGTATAAAGTATCTGAAGTTAGCTAGCAGAGGTCCCATGTTGTCTCTTTAATCTTTAATAAGATTATGGGTACTTTTCTGATCCAGCCTGTCCATCATCCTGTTTTATAAATCCATCATCCTGTTTTATTGATCCAGATAGTTCTGAAATACCCAGAAGCAGGACTTAGAGGTTTGGCTGATGCCAGCATTTTGAAAATTAAAATCCATTAACAATATCAATGAAGTTATTCAATAGCAGGTATTTTTTTTTAACGAAGAAGCCTTTATTGCTTTGTTCCCTGCCTATCAACTAAGTTAATTAAGGAAACTATTTGCTTGAATTTATGTAAAACAGAAAAAATCAAGAAAATGTTTACCATGATCTGCTTTTTGTAAGGATAAAAAGTAAAGTTTATTGTTGTAGGAAAAAATTCTATCAAACAAGCTTGAGGTTGTTATGAACCACATAAGTGAGAGATGGAACAATAAAGCTGCTTTAAGGCTGGGAATTCCATGACAGAACTGTTACATGGTTGAATTTCTCTGCTTGGAAGAGCACTTTGTATTTAGCTTATTTATTCTTTTGTTATTATAAAGCTACATAGTGGTTAATGTTGTCTTTTTTTCTCATTAATTGCAGTCATACTGTAGCTAGCTGTTAGGGTAAGCTTGATGTAGGATATGTGTGTGTGTGTTGTGACTTTTCAGTTCAGCCTTCATAGCCATTGCCTTTGTTCAGGAGATTAACCACAAGCAATGATAAGCCGGTAAGAGAGGCAAAAGTCTGGGAAAAACTAATGAAGCATTCACTTGAAAAACTTCCACCCATAACAATCAAGTTATGGAGTTTAAACTAGATCATGTGGATTGCTCTACTTTTAAACAAAGAACAAAAGGAAATAAATATTCCTAATTACCTGATTTTAGAAAGAAGTATTAATATTAAAAGTAATTGTTTAAGGCTTTTTTCTCCCTGCCTCTAAACTCTTTTGGTGGTGAGAGTATTTTAGTTGCATAGCAGAACAGTTTGATTTCTAGACAATGGTTTAAGCTAATATTTGAGATGGCCATTATTTGACTGCAATGGTCCATCATATAAAATGTGAACATAAATCGCTAACATCTGTTATTATGGCCCATATCCCTTCTGTACAGAGAATTGCATATAAAAGCGTACAGTACTTTTATGTTCCCATGGAATGAGCAAATATTTTTATAGTTTATTAATCAACTTTATAGACTGCTCACTCAAAGTGATTTTGGATGGCATATAAATTAAAAACATAAAAATCAAATAATAATCAAAATCATTTTAAAAAGTCAGAACAGGGAAATTTATGTTATCATATGGGCATTATAATCTATGTATTGTATCTTGCTCCTTGTATGATGAAATATAAACTGCTTGTTTATTCCATATTTGTTTATTTCATATGTGATGTATCTTTGGATAAAGCTTTAGTCATATTTGGAGTGGACATTGAATTTAGATTTAAATTAGTTAAACCAGTTGATGATAAACAATTTATCAAATTAATTTTAGTGTGCCTACTAAAAGTATAACTAAACCAGGATCCAACTGATTTTATAAAAGAGACTACAAAAGGATTTGAATATAGTGAACATAACAATAACAATAACAACAATTGATGGTGACCTGGCAATCGAAACTACACGGCTATGGATGAAACATGTAACAGTGATACCCATTGTTATTGGGGCACTTGGTACCATGTCCAAGAATTTTATAAGATACATCAACAAATTGCAGCTTCCTGCAATAACACCAGTGGAACTGCAAAAAACTGCGCTACTTGGAACATCGTACATCTTAAGAAGGTACTTGGTTGATACCTAGGATGCTGGCAGCAACCCGTATCAACCATTAGCACCAGTCAATGGTATTTGTGATGCATTTTTTAATGTTCAGTTGACTGAGTTTCATGTTTAATGAATGAAGTAAATAATAATAATAATAAATAGATGCAGTGACAAACCCTCCAGCTGTCAATTATAAAAGGCCGCACTGCTTGGATCTGCACATGGACTATGCCAATATATTACAACATGCTAGGTTCTTGGGAAGCACTCCATGCATAGGAAGGCCAATACCAGCTAAAGGGCTGGCAGCTGTGATTTCACATTCTTGTGTACATAATAACAGTAATGTGAGAAACCATAATAATACCTAGTTAGCTGCTACAAAAAGATCACGTAGGCCACACAGCCAAACATACAAAATAGCAATAATGATGCTTTGGAATATCTGCAAGGAATATCATTTGCCTGCATGCAAGAACTGGTGTGACCACAAAATAGGCAAAGTAATAGAAAATGAAGAAGCTAATGTGTCCTGAGACTTTAGAATTCAAGCAGAGAAGCACCTGCCACATAACACCCTAGACTTAATAAGTGTTGATAAGAAAGACAAAAAAGTATGGATAATGGACGTTGGAGACAGCAAAACAGAAGAGCTGAAGAAAAATCACAAAATACAAAGATGTGCAAATAGAAGAATGACCTGTGGCAAAAGAAAGCAAAAGTAGTACCACTAGTAATAGGTGCCTTAGGTGCAATCCCAGAACATCTGGAACACCACTTGAAAACCATCAACATTGACAAAATCATCATCAGTCAATTGTAAAAGATAGCTTTACTTGGAACACCTTACATGTCAATTACCTTTAACCCCATCAAAAACAACATTTCTCTATCCCAGGTCCTTGGAAAAAACTCCATATATGGATAAAAATGCCAAATTTAATCTAAACATCTGGCTGACTAAGCAACCAAAACCATAAAAATAATTTAAAAGGTCCACTTTGCAGCCCTCCAAATAACTGCCAAGTACATTGCAACAATGACAAAGCAGACTAGTATAATTACCAAAAGACTGGTTATTAATTAACCAGTTAATTAGATGATTATAAATCTGAAGACAGTTTTGTGCTTGTAGAACGTTGTGTGTCATCAGAAAAATAATTCCCACCCCCCCATAACTGAGAGGAAAAAGATATTTAACAGAATTCTTACTTCCTGTTGTTGATACACATTTATAATAGGGACCTGAACTTTGCTGACAAAATTGCCTTTCTTTGGTTAAAGAGAAGAATTCATTTTATGTCTAGACTTGACTCCTTGTTACTGCTGGAACTTTTCCCCTTCTGCTGGATTATCTGTGAATTTGGGCAAATTATAATCTGTTGTCTACAATACATTAATTGAACTTCCAAAATCTAGATTACTACAGGATGGCAGCAGAATTGGGGTTTCTTATCACCTTTGATATTGTCTGGTGCTCACCTGAATGTTACTTCTCAGATACGTTAGCCCAACCTAAGTACCATTAATAATGTTTCAACATTACTGAGTCACTAATTCTGCTAGACCACAATTTGTGTAATGACACCTAGCTTTTCACCACACACAGAATATAATTCATGATTTACAAATGCTATGGCAGGGTTCAATCAACATATTACCTCAGAACAAGCATTTTTTATATAGTATATTACCAGATGTCATGAACTAATCAGTTGACAGAACGCTAAATGTTGATCAAAGAAATGGGAGAAATTTATCATGTTGAATTATTACAGTTGGTTATACAGTATGCTTTTTCTCCATATTCAAATCAATATTAACAGGATCATGAAGCCATTATTTCCAAGAAAGAACTGATCTCAAGTAAGTAGCATATGTATATGACACTGTTGCTTAAGCTTGCAATCCTCATTATCCTTTCTTGACCCCAAGTGCCACTGAAATGGATATGATTTATTCCCATTAACATAGGGTTAAAGATGGGCTGTTAGAAACCCTAAATGACAATGTGGTGTAGTAGTTAAGTATGCTGACTGGGAAGTATAAAGAGTTGTAGTTCATTAGGTTTGACAGATGGTTGTCATTCATGAATGGGACACAATTTCCTTCCTTTTAAGATGGCAGGATACAGATTGACACACAAGTTTTATTGTATCTTGGCCTTGTAAGGACAGGGTGAAAGTAAATAATGTATGAGAAGGATGATATTTGTGAGGTTTTATATTTATGAGTCTAATTATGGGACTAACATTATCACTTTAGATATAGCCAGGGTCATTTAGAATGGGGACACATACCAACGGTGCTCCTCTGTAGGCTACACAACAATTATTTAAAACCTAGTCACATTTGTTTTTGAGATCTCAAAGTAAAGCAGGGAGGAACTCCAAGGCCCAAATACAATTAAAAATTACATGTGTGTGTGTGTGTATCTTTGTCTATGTCTGTCTATATCTGCATTTATGCCTACCATGTGTGAATGTAGTGTGTGCATGTGTATTATTCATCATACTGGTATGGCCACTTATCATCCATCTCTCAGACAAGTGACTCTGGGCAGCATACAACAAAGGTAAAAACAATATATACAAAACCCCCATTAATACTAGTACTAAAAATATAAAATTATATAATGTGTATGTGTATATATTGTACATATATGGTGTGGAGCATATGTTAATTACATTGGAGCCATCTCAATATTTCACCAGTACCCTAGGGTCCCCAGGCTTGATGACATAACCAGATATTCAGGGACTTAAAATGGATAAGGCCAAGCTCAGTTTGGAGGAAAGAATGTTCCATTAATTGCATAACCAATGCAATTCATGGAGCAGAGGTGTAATGTATGTTCTTTTAGAAACACACGTAACACCCACACTGTTGCATTCTGCACCAGCTAAAACTTTTGGATAATCTTCAAGGGCATCCCCATAGAAAGTGCACTGCAGTAGTCCAACCAGGATGTGAGTAGGGCATGAGTGTGAGTAAGCCCTTTGATCTAAGAATGGGTGCAACTGACACGCAGTAGGAAGTGGAGCAAAGGCCCTTCTAGGCATGGCTGCCACCTGTTCCTCAAGCTGGAGTTGTGAATATAAGAGAACGCCTAGATTGCACACAAAGTCTGTTTGGGGCAAAGAATTCACCCATCCAAAAGTAGCACTGTCCCAGAACCAAAACCACTCAGTCTTGCCAGGATTCAGTTGAAGCTTGACACTCATAGCTTTCAGGCACTAGGATAAGACATTAAGAACATCACTTAATTCGCCAGAGATGTATAATTGGATATTGTCTGCCTATTGATGATACCTCACCCCATGGCAATGGACAAGCTCACTCAATGGCCTCATGTACATTTTAAATAAGAGCATACAGAGAGCACCATCCCTTGTACATCCCTTCCACAATAAAAGCTGAGGGCAAGATTTCTCCCCTTCCCCATAACACCACGGATTGGAATTGATCCGAAAAAAAGAAGGTGATACCATGCTGCCCACCTCTAATCCTCTGAGTTGATCCGGAATGATAGTATGGTTAATGGCATTGAAAGTTGCTGAGAGGTCAAGTAGGGTGAGGATGAATAGATAACCACCATCCTGCCCTTACCAGAGTTCATCCACAAGTGCGACCAGTGCCAGGCCCATTCCAAACCCAGGTCTGAATCCTGACTGAAAAGGATCCAGATAATCTACTTCATCCAAGGCCCTCTGAAGCTGTTGTACACCTACCTTCCCTCAAAAGAGGAGATGGATTTTTTTAAATATATAACATACACATGAACAAACATTCATACCACAGAAGCCAAAAAAGACATGTTTCTTGAACAGAGATAACAATGTTTTTAACATTCATAGTGTTTGTTTTTATTTGGCCTATAACTGCCAGGGAGCTCTATGACATCCATTTCCATTTTTATGAAATAAACTATGTTTTCTCTCTGAAATCAGTGGTATATAATCCCAAATACACATGATTAATCACTGCAAATATCTTAGTATCATTTGGCTGCTAATGAAAATACCATCACAGGACAAGATAATCAGCCCTTGTCATGTACATTATTTTCAGAGAAACACTGAGCAGATGAGTGGTTAAGAGAAAAATTGCAAACAATAAATAACTGAAAATAACTGACAAAAACTGAAAATAGCTATAATTCAAAATGCCTAATTTTTTTCTCTGCTGAACTTGTTTAAAAATCAAGAATCCAGAACAAATGATGTTTAACTTTCAGTAGCTTTAGCGAAACGCTTAGAAGACATTAGGTAATAGTTATCTGGATGAAGAGTAAGAAGTATATGTGGTTTCAGTCACAAAATATATTCAGAAGTGTCAAAGAATATGGATAGGTGATTAATTCTCTGATTTGATAAGGGAAGCAAGAATCTTCTTAAAGAGAATTATTTTTAATTTTCTTATACACATTGCTAATCCTATAGAAATACTACCAATTAAAATAATCCTGTATTTCATCCTGATAGCAATATGTTCAGCAACTGGTTTTATTGTAAGAATAATTACATCCCACATTTAACACCGTATGATCCTTTTTCTCTTCATATATCAATAGAGATTTTCTTCTTTCATAGGTAAACCAACTTTTCTTCGGGAATTATTTTAGAAACGTAAACTGTATCCTTTTTTTTTTTTAGATTTCCCAATTTGTTATTGTTATCTTTATGTCATTTGTAATTATGAAATAAAAATTCAGTTCAAATGTTATTTTAAAAAATAGATTTGGTTTAGAAATCTAAATGTTATATAAATGTTCTTGCTGGGAAAAATGCATAAAGGCTGTTAGTGATAAGAAAGCAGAATCCAGCGATATGCCTCTCTTTGAACTTTATCTCAGAGATTTCCCTGAAACTTGAAAGACAGTATTCCAAAACAGGTGGGTCATAATAATAGCTTAAAAATTACTAGGTTTGCTCAAGGATTTTGTTCAGTCTGTATTTCAAAGTAATCCAACCTGATCTATACCATCTGAAATAATCAGCAAACAGAAACACAGAATGTATACAAGAAGTACTATATAAAAATAGGTTTACAAGTGCATATTTTGAGAGAATAGGTATTAATAAATTGCAGGCTTAATCCAAAATACAGGGTTGATTCTCACTGTAATGGGGACTTATAGCTAAGCATATACGAGTAGATTCTTTCATCTTTTTCCAAAAATTTATTCTATGAAAACTTTATTCATTGAAGAGCACAAACTACATTTTTTTTATTTCTGGGTGTCTGGTGCTATAGGATTTGTAAATTGAAGGCTGTCTTGGAATAACTTCATCTTTTATTTAGAATTACTCTATCCTAAATCCTCGCTTGCTTACTTACTTGTTTGTTATTCCTGTTTATAATCTATGTGGTTTCCCCAGGCATTTTTACGTTCAATGGGTTTGGAATTAAGGTGCTAAGACAATTCCAGAAATATATAGAAATGTAACTCTACACTTAGATCTATTCAAGTTGTCTACTGCATAAGGAGAAGAAGAAGAAGAAGAAGGTATGAACTTAGACTTACAGTAACTGGACATCCAGTAGGTCTCTGCATTTTTGTCTCTTGGAGATGGAGCAGGAAAGCAAGAAGAACTCAGACCTATTGCTGGCTGCAAATTGTTGCTGCTAGTGCTTTATACAAAGTGTCATCTTCATAATATGTGGAGGTGGAGCAATGATTGAGGGGTTGGCCTAACAGATGTCAGTACTGCAGAGTTTACTCAGCGGTAGAACTGCATGTTTTCCTGCCTCAGGCAGAAATGTTAATGAAGGCAAATATGCGAGACAACAAAGGAATTAGTTAGGAAATGGAATAAATTCACTTGTATTTGAACAATGGAAGTTTGCTATCAATATCCCAATATTAAACAATCCGTGCCCCATTGGGTGAGCCTTTCACAGATACTTCCTTACCAGATTCTTCAATGCCTTCTACAGTGACCTAATGTGCTATCTGGGATACATTCAGAGCTGTACCTGCCTTAAAAATAGCTCATCTTGAACTGTGGAGCATAGTCAAACATTAGCATAGGAAATTATTTGTATCATTTTGTATAATCTGCTTTATGCCATAAAATTTTATAAAATTGCCAAATTTCAATTCCACTGTAATCAGAGTTCACAGACTCAGCTTTTGGATGCATTCTGTAAGTTAGCATATTTAAGCACCTAGGTTCAAAAACTGTCGCTCTACGATGTACCATTTCACCCAGCTGAAGGTTATAGGAATGAACGTTTTAGTGATATATAGAGTATTGCGGGCCCAACTGGCAAAGGAAAGCTCAAGACTGTATTGATTGGAAACATGCGGAAGAAGCCTTCATCCTGCAGTGGATAGACAAGGCTAGAATGATGATGATGATGATGATGATGATGATGATGATGATATTTGGTAGATTTGGTGATAGGACTTCAGAGATGATGATGATAATGATAGTGATGAAGATGATGGTTGTGGTGGCAGCAGCAGCATGTTTGCTTAAAATCTACAGACATTCTAATTTAACATGAATTGGCAATATACATATAGACCAGAGACTGAATGTGTTTAAGTTACCTTAATAACTTTGTTCTGCATTGCATAATAAACTTGGGACAGTTAGCAGGAAAGTAATGGTATGATGCTGTCGGTATTGATGGGACCTAATTTATGAAGATAGGTTCTTGCCCTCCAGAAATTCAGGGTAGGGAAAACAAGAGAATAAGAAATTCAAATGGACATAAGAATAAATTTGGGATAATATGCATTTATTTCAGTGCCTATTTCCTTTAACACGGTATGGGGATTTAGGGTCTCCTGGGAATTGTGAATTTTTAAGAGGAAAAAGAAGAAAAGAAGATAAAAAGAAGGAAGGAAAAAGAGAATTTTGCATCTTGTAATTGTTCTGGGCAGTAATTCCAAACATAAATGATGTCAACAAAAAGAGACTGAACAAGAGACATTGCAAAAACATTAGATAATGTTCTTTGAAATGAGAAGAAATCAAAATACGTGGGCAGCTGTCTCATGTACAGTCAAAAACTGTCACAATAATTTTAAGCTATGGGTCAATGTTATAAGAGCCAACGCAGTGGCCCATCACTTTTCGAAATGATTGCAAAAAAAGAATTTAAAAGCTTAGCTTTTTTTCTGCATTAACTGCAGCATGGCAACATCTCAACATGGATTAACTAGGGTTAATGTTTACAAAACTGGCATGTTTTTTATTAATTACGGCTGGGATGAAACAATATAATTATCAAATGTGGTTAATTTGATAAAAGCGAATAATTCTGATCTGTCAACCACACTAGAGGAGGAGAAAAGAAGGGATTGTGAATGCTGTGTACAAAATGTGAATCAAGTCAGAGACAGGTTTAAAACATGTTTCTCAGTGCAACCATCAGCAAACTTATTTAATCACCAGAGAACAGACAAAATTATTTCAGGAGATCTATTTGGTATACATGTTGCTGTCAATTAACTATTATCATTTATACTGTTTCAAATTAATCCTTTTTTAAATATAGTGGCACACTGAGAGAAGGGCAGAGATTAAATACTGGACAGTGGAATTGTTTTGGAATTTCAGGGCAATTTTAACTTTGAGTATGCATGTGTTACTAAATTATTTCAAAACCCTTTTTAAGAAGTCAATATTGTATCGATTTCTTACAATACAATGAGCAGGAAACAAACTCTACTGCAGATGTGTGTCTACCTCTTCCTATCAGCCCATCCTTACTGTCAAATGGAGCTGAGGATAGAGACTTATTGCCATATTCAATAGCCACTGCTGTATTCAAGTCATCCCAACTGTACTGGCTGAGGGCTCCACAGGGCCTTGTGCTAAACAGCATCTCCTTCAAAACTCATTATTTGGTCAGTGTTGCTCTGTATGGTTTGAAAAACCCATGACTAAAAGGTATTGCTTATTTTTAGACGTTCAAAGAACAAATCACATTATAATCTAATCCTGTCAGAAACCGAGAACAAGAAAATGAGGGAGGGGTAAATAAAATGCCACACCTAAGCAAATCGTAGTTATCTATATGAAGAATGACACCATGAGAATTGAATGCTTCTGTTGGTGCACCCCAACAGGTTCTACCACCTTTGCTGGCTGCAAACTGGCAAAAAGTAGAAGGGCACTGTTGTCATTATACCTCCTCCCTGCCTTTTTTTTTAATAAAAAGGAAGAATCAATTACTGAAATTATTTGTTGCAATGATTCACTGGATGCTTTTCTCAGGGGTGGGCTTCAAAAATTTTAGTAAGGGGTTCTCTGCCCGGTTGCTGGGTGGGCATGGCCATGGTGGGCGTGGCCTAGTCGGCCTCCTGCACCACAGTATGGGGGGTGTTTTAGCCTCCGGAAGGGCAAAAACAGCCTCCCCAGGCTCTAGAAGTCCTCTGGAGGCTGGAAACAGCCCATTTCTGGCCTTCCTGAACTTCCGGTAGGCCCGTTTTTCGCCCTCCCCGAGCCTCTATGTGCACCCTGCACTTACCTGCATTCAAAACAGGCCACGTGGGGGCTCTTGGGAGGG
>JANHZT010010664.1:364961-375869 GCA_032468215.1 Stegonotus admiraltiensis
CCTGAGACAGCCAAGCTGTCTCAGGAATTCTGGGAGTTGAAGTCCACAGGTTGTAAAAGGGCCACATTTGCCAACCCCTGCCCTACATGCTACTTTAGATTTTAGATTTTCTTTTCATTATTTCAATAAAAGTGAAGAAGACTTAATGAAATTGCACTGCAATCTTGAATGCTGCTAAAAGTGCCAGTTCCATAATACCGGTAGGGGCAGAGGTGAAATCCACTTACCTTTGCTACCAGTTCGGGAATGGAGTGCATGAGTGCCATGCGCACGCATGCCTCTTCTGCAAATGCGCAGAGCCTTCTGCTCGTGCGCAGAGGGTCAAAAATAGGATGTAATGACATCCTGGTGGGTGGGCGGAACCTCCCACTGCCAGTGCTACTGGTTCACACAATTTTTTTTTTATTTATTTATATGCCGCCCTTCTTTGGAGACTCAGGGCGGCTTACAATGCATTAAGCAATAGCCTTCATGCTTCTGTATATGTTATACAAAGTCAGCTTATTGCCCCCACAAACCGGGTCCTCATTTTACCCATCTTAGAAAGGATGGAAGGCTGAGTCGACCTTGAACCTGGTGAGATTCGAACTTACAATAATTGCAGGCAGCTGGTGTTAAATTATAGTGTATTAGTCTGCTACGCAACAAAGGCTCTACACAAGCCAGATAGATCCAGCCAGATTTCACTGCTGGGTAGGGGTTAATATCTCAATTCTAAGAAAGTGTTCAAGTACCTTCTATATATCTTTTATTCCCTTTATATTCCCACCTCTCTAAAACTAAATACTGTACAATATAAGCATTATCTTATATCCATATTAATGCAACAATAAAATCTGATGTTCTAGGGTGTCACCTCATATGACATTGAAAACATTAAGAGAAAACCTTGGAGAGTACCTAGGTGAAGATGCAGTTATAGATAAGTATGTCTTTCTAAAATGCATTGGAGAGAAACTTGTGGTGGTAAGTACTTCATGTTTCTTGCTGATTACCCTACAAGATTATCAACATATATAATATAACCAAGAATCTCACCTAGGAACAAAATTAATAATATGATATTGGGGTAATAATTTCTGAACAGCACTGTGTGACACAATTAATATATTCTGACATTTTATTAACCACGGTGCAGGCCTCCTGTAAAG
Source organism: Stegonotus admiraltiensis (assembly GCA_032468215.1). Classification (NCBI taxonomy): domain Eukaryota; kingdom Metazoa; phylum Chordata; class Lepidosauria; order Squamata; family Colubridae; genus Stegonotus; species Stegonotus admiraltiensis. The sequence continues at coordinate 366,113 of JANHZT010010664.1, forward strand.
GACATCTGAAACTAATCTTAGCAGCAAATGACAAGTCCTTGTATTCTGCCTGAATTTTATGGATTAGAATGTCCACAGGCAATTGCTAGCCACTTTGTGAATAACAATCTATAGCCTTTTTTCTATTTGAAATATTTAAATATTTATGTATTTCTGTGGCCTATAATAATCATGGGGAAAATAAGCATTTCCAAATGAAACTATACAACAAAGCAGCAGGAGCAATGGAGAAGTCAATATAATTTTAAACGATCTATTTTATAGATAGGGTGCAGCATATCTTTGCTAATAGTTCAGAGAAGTCTTAAGAAATGAGGGATTTCTGAAGGGTAGCCCTTTTCATGGATTTTAAAGAAAATATCTATGTTCCATAATTGAATGTTTTAAAATAATGAATAATGTTTTAAAAGGAGATTCAGAATAAGCCTGATGACCTACTGTTTGGGGAAAAGAACTGCACATGAGGCATCTCTCTTCACAATGACTATCAAAGCTTACTTGCTAAAATTCTGCAAGGTTGCATAATATAACTCCAAGAGCAATCCATCAATTAAGAAGTTCTAACTAGTTTGCAGAGGAAATGAAAAACCTAAGTGAGCTAAAGATTTGCTCTCATTTAAAAGGCTGCTTTTCTGGGAATAGTAAAAACTTCTGTAAGTACTATGAGAGAGGCTGAAAGGTTATTTAAGCTTCCTATAGCAAAAGTCACTGGGAGTTGGGTGGTATATACATTTCATTTAATTTAATTAAGATGCCGAGAGATTCTAAAAACATATGGGTGGTGTTTTGTTTTTAATTACTGATGCAGTAGTGGTAATAATTCTGAAACCAAAAAGTCAAATGTTACTTCTCTTTTGAGTGTCTAGAACGCTCACTGATAAGGACATTTGGGTTGCTTTTCCTATTTCCTGCCACCGTTGGTTTTTGTCAGTTCTTTTTCTGATTTTAGCTGTGTGAAATGCAACATGTTTCCTTAAATTGCCTGATCTGCCACATGCTTTTCAGGTTATTCCACATGAACAATAAATGTGCAATCATATTTTATCCATCTCCCTTGAAAACTGCTTGAAAAATCTGGCTGATGGTGGTCCTGGTAACAATTGATAAAACTGTCACAACAAATCATACTCACTCTTAGTTCTCCTTTTCACTTGCCTCCATTATAAATTTGACTAAATGTTCATTTGTCTAAGTATGGTGTGTGTGATTTATGGTAACAAGTTCAAAACAAGCACAGACACGACACTGGTTACTGGTACGCACTGGATTATATGAGGAAGGGAATCCAGTTGCAATCTCATTCACTGCAATAGCAGCAATGAAATAATTTCTAACTTGTGTATTACCTCAGACTTCTCAAGAATAATTGTTACGGCTTTGCAGTTAGCCTCATGAACAGAGATGTTTGTATTTAGTAATACAATGCAGCATCTTTATTGATGTCAATTATACCTAGTGTTAATTACAATTTACATTAATATTCAAAACACACTTAAAATTACATTTTAAACTCCTACCTTATGCTGAAACTAGTTACTGTTGATCATGTTTTATGTCTGTAAGTATAATACATAAATCATATTTTATATATCCAGATATATTGAACTGCATATCTTGTAATTTCAAGTGGTCAGGACAATTTAGATATTGAAGTATAGCACATCTGACAGCACTAAATTGGGGAAGATAGGATAGGATAGGATAGGATAGGATAGGATAGGATAGGATAGGGAGTTAGAAGGGACCTTGGAGGTCTTCTAGTCCAACTCCCTGCTCAGACAGGACCCTATACCATTCTAGACAAATGGTTATCCAATCTCTTCTCAAAAACTTCCAGCATTAGAGACTTCACAACTTCTGGAGGCAAGTTGTTCCACTAATTAATTGTTCTAACTGTCAGGAAATTTCTCCTTTGTACTAGGTTGCTTCTCTCCTTGATTAGTTTCCATCCATTGCTTCTCGTCCTGTCACCAGGTGCTTCAGAGAACAGCTTGACTCCCTCTTCTCTGACATATTAGAACACTGCTATCATGTCACCCCTATCTTTCTTTTCATTAAATATTTCAACTAAACTATACAAACTAAAGGCAACTAAACTATATAAAAAAAATTGCAAGAGAAAGGAAAAGAGTTGGGAATAGACATTTGCAAGTTTGAAAGATATGTCCCAATCTGCAAACTATAATTTGCTGAAAACACATGCCTTAGGTGTGTTCTCTGCAAGTGTCATTTATTTTTATACATTTCAATTTGGGCTTACAAATATAAGCATATTTCTGAGAATGTTGAAATTGCTGCATAGTTTGCAAAGCAACTCTGTAGCTATATTTGTATAACATTTGTTTAATTCTAATTATTCTGGGCTTTAAAGGTTTCCAAAGTGTTTTTTTTTCTTTTAACAAGTGTTATGAAATACTTTTTTTTAAAAAAAGGATAAAGGTTACACAAAACAGTCTATAAGACATTCACATTGAGAAGAAAAAATGTTATGAAAATTAAAATTAAAAATCAATAAAATAATGGATTAACACAAAAAAGTCTCTCTAAGCAAACAAATAAAGTCTTATACAAATATTCTTTACAATTATCATCTATAATTTTCTGGTAACTCTTGAATATGACATTTAAACCACTGTAATATTTTATGATTGGGACATAATTTACTGGAGAAGAAAAGGTGTCTGCTACAAAACCCTTGTTCTTGGTAAATTTTTGAGTTTTATAGAACTTCAGGAGAATGAGGCAAAATTGTATTTTTATTCATGTGAAATTGAAATTTTGCCCCATTTCTATAAATAAAAGTGATGGGATGATTGAAAGCATTTTGATAATATTGCCTTTGTTGTAATGTTCCAAGGTGAAAGCAAAACAAGAGATGGAACTGAAGCTGAAATCATTTGCTCCTCCATATGTATGTACAGTATATTATTATTTCAATTTTAAGAACAAAGCTAAAATTCTTAGTTCTTAGTTTATTTTCTACCATGTTCCATACTGCAGGCATTTCATCCAGAACTTTATTTGTTATCAGGAATAGAAGGTATTTATTCATCTTTGTCATCCACTCCAGAGAAACACCATAATAATCCAGAGTATGTGCTTACATCTGCATCATATGAAAGACCACATAGTTTAATTTCACCAAATCCTGATAGTTATCCAAACTCAATAATGTTGGATAGCTCTTTCAAAAACAATCTCAGTCAAACTCGGGAAAAAGCTGATTTTGGTGAGTGGAATGAAAAGGAAACTCTTCCAGTTCTACATAAAAAGCAAAGCTCTGAGCAAGAAAAGAATGAAAGTATTCAAGGAAAAAGTAGTTCACAACAAAAGAAAGGTGAGACTTTAGAATTTAAATAGAAAGCTATAAAAGTCAAATTATAAACAAGGTAATGAATGTTGTTTTGCCCTAATGAGAAGAAGAGTCATTGTAATTCTTCAAACAAGTTATATCTAGTTTTGCTATTAAATCTATAGCAATATTTCCTCTTCTGCTTTCTTTGGTTTCAATTCCTAAAAATCTGTATTGTTACATTTATAACATGGAGATAATTGATTAAGACGAGCTCTTGGAACATTGGGTATCTAAGGATATTCTAGCAACATGTCAATTAGTGAGCAATGGAACTTTTGGGTTGCCTTATGTTTATATAGTTTATAATAATTTATGACAGTGTCCGACATCTCTGCCATGTTACAGAAGCATCTTGGATTTTGGTCTTTTTCGTCTGTTTACTATTTAGTGTATGATGAGAACATGACAGAAGAAACAAACATATATACATATATTTGTAAACATATAGTTGTTTGTTAATCTGATGTGATTGTTCTATGTTTCTCATATATATTCTAGAAAATAGGATATCTAAAAGATTTGTCTTATATTTTATTAACATTATGTCTTCTTTACATTATAAATAAATACAAATGTATATACTTTCTATATTAGAAAGTAAAAAGTGATTTATGAAGTTTACAATACTGTCTATGTCAATCTATGTATATTAATTTATCGTTGTGTCATTTTCAGGCAAAATCAGTTGTAACATCGACAAAATAGAATCATCAAAACAGCACTCTGCAAAGAAATCTGCACCAGTGAAAATATATCAGAAAAAGACTGATTTTTCAACCCCAGAAAGGCATAATATTCCAGGAAAGGATGAAAAATACAGAAAGAGAGTTGCATCTCCAAAAATAGATCAGAACCATGAAAAGGAGGAAAACAACCAGTTTCCACTAAGTCACACCCCACAGAAGACAAAAGGTATACCTTATTGCATGAAGTAACACATATAATTTTTATTTGCATTTGTATCTGCTATTAGCAGTGTAAGGAATTTATTCAGTTATAACTTTGTCTGCTGTTTTCCTAATTTATACATTTTGTAAGGAGCTGGCATTTCTAAGACCTGATGATAGAGAATACTGATATTTCAAGTGGAAGAACATTTCATTAATATGTTGATTACAATAAATTCTTTGAATGAATGGTGGTATAGATCTAGGTTTCAAACAAGGATACCTGTATTGGAAATATACTTAGGGGACCTAAAATGAGACCACGTTAGAAACCTGCCCATTTCTGCTCTCGATGTAATTGAAAAATTACATTTTGTAATTTTACGTTCGGATTCTGTAGATGACAGTTGTGTACAAATGAGGAAAATGCAATCCAGGAAATAGTAAATTGATGGTTTAAATCCAGCCTGCATCCCATTTCTTGGTTTTTGCCTCCTTCTGTGCTACAGGGCTGTATTCCTTTACATGATTTCACTAATTTTTAACACTTCTTCATCTCAGGATTGTGTCTTGCACTTGGATTGTGGTTGGGAACCATTTGTCTATCCCTGTTCTAGTACTTTTCTGTACTTTAATAATTTTAATTTTTTACTTCAGATGGATAAGTGCATTGCAATTAGTAGATGCTTTTTGGAGGGACTATACCAGGTTGGGGGATAAGGTTCATACTTAATGTTTATTTTATGTGCCTTTGAGTTAAACCACTATTCATCCTTCCTTGACTTGACAGAAAACAATGCCATCATAAAAGTGGTTGTCCAGATCATTCTATCCTGCCTTCATTGTGCTTATTGTAACTCTCTGCCAAACCATGTCTAATTTTTTAAGTCTATTAGATATGATACATAAAGTTGTTTTCTTCTCTGGCTTTGCTACTACTCCTTTCAACTTATCACTAATATTAGGAAAATATCCATCAATTGGAATACTATAGTATAGATGGGGTTGGTTCATTGTTATTAGCAGTTTCACAGTTTGGGGATTTCCTGTTAGCTTCCATAGGCTGGTTTGCCTGCCTCTGTTCCTGTATCTCATTTGGGTATCCTTCTAGTTCAAAAGAAAGTGAACTAAAGAAACATATGGGGGTGGGGTGGGTGGGATCCCAATTATAAATGCATCTTTGCAATTTTCTTCTATTGGGGTGGTTGGGTTTTGTTTGGTTTTTTGCCTTACCTTAGAAAAATACAGAAAGAAGGGAAACAAACACTGCCATGAAAAAGTGGTCAAGGGGCATGTAGAAAGCCCATTAATTCAAGAACAAAATCTGTCTCCTCTTCCTCAAATGGGAGACATCTCCCTTACCCTTACCCTCTGGCTGGAAGCTTATAAAGATTTGATTTTTAAAAATAGGCTTTTGAGAAAGGTTACATAGCACTTATTGGAAGGCAGAATCTAGGGGTGAAAATGGCCATATGATTGTCTGACTGAAGACCAGAATGGAGGGGCTATGCCAGCACCTTCCAGTTTGCCCCAAACATGCTTTGTGTCATTTCATTTGACTTCACCTGTAAGTTAATAGAGAGCAAAGTATTATATTACACATTTTGAAGTTGCGCTGCAGGAGTGTTAAATTAAGGGGGACAACTACTGGTACCAAACTAATTATAGATGATTGCTTAAATCATGAACTGGGGATAAGCTGAGAGCAACATCATACAATCAAGAGAAAAATATTAAAGTTAGTTTAGTTCTCTTGTAAAATGCCTGTAAAATACCACATCTAATTAAAATCATTGCTGCTTAGAGGACTGGAAATTGCCACAGTTCTCTCTTCTCCAATAATTGCTTGCAGTGATATCAAAACAAAGCAAAAATGTGATTACATTTAACTTTCAATCTGTGAGGTGAGATTGTTTTGAAATGGAATGGTGTCTGTAGTTTGGGGTTTGGAAATAACCAGAGCTGTTTGGTTCATGTCACAACAAACTAAGGCTAAGGATAGACAGAAAACTATAAGACAATCGATGTAATTAGGAAGGGAGCATGTAACACCACAGTATGTTTGTGATCTTTTAAATCCAGGTGTTGATAGCATTTATATGATGAGATCTTAACTATATCTTAACTAATTCAGAAAATATGTGGAGTTTGGAGAACTCTCACTTATTCAAAATATTGGAGGTATTTTTGTTTTGATGACTATCAAAAAGTAGCCAATTTTGCTCTGTATTAAGGCTATTAGTTGGCAATTGACAAAAATAAAAGTTCTGTGTTCCTCTATTTGTATATGTGCATACACATTCATGTACAGGCAGGTAATATTTTGACTTTTGATACAGAAGAGGTTTCTCTCATGTTGGACACAAATGCAGAAAATGGAGGGAATTTGACAGGGATTGGAAATGGAAGGCATACTACTGCTGCTGATTCTGGAATCCCAAAATCCTTGGAAGACGGAGACATAACATACTCACCCAAGAAGAGGAGGTACAGAAATAAATATGCCATTTCTGCTGACAGTATTCAATGTCAGTCATTGAAGTCATCTTAAGAACTTCTAACATATTCAATAATGGAAAAAGCTAGCTCTTTAATTAGCTTTCAGATAAATATAATTAAGCATGAGAACTAGTTCATCTAGCTTAATTTCCTGTGTGTGAGGTTAGTGCACCTTTAGAATACTTGCTGTTGATCCAGTTTGTCACCAAAAGGCTCTTCCAGTCTGATTTCACTATCTTAATTTCCAGATTAATAGCTTAATCAAAACAACTTGTAACCCCAACAAGTTTAATCAGAGGTTTATTTCTAATGTAGCTGTTACCTTGATTTCATCTGTAGCCAACAACATCCTGGAATTACCAAGACTGCTACTGACCCTGGTAATGTGCAGAATAATCAGGTATGTTCCCAGGGGAGTCTAGCATCACAACTGAGTTGGTTAAAATGGTTTGTTAACACATTTCTGTCTCTTGGGTTGAATTAATTTTGACTTAAGATTTATTAAGTTTTACTATAATTACATATAATTCTTGTGATTAATCATTTCATATCTAGCCAATTTTGTATTTTGAAAGCAGTGTTTTTGAAGTAGGACAAATGTTACAAGCAGTGAGTACTTTCTGCCTTTCTCTTTCGATATATAATAGAGGTATACAATATAGATATAATAAAGTATCAGATAGGGACAGAATGAGCCTATGCCTGTTTGTTTAGGACTAAAACCCTTTGGACTACATTCAAAATCTAAAGTAGATTAGGCACTCTTAACGTTTGAGAGATGATTCAAATGAAATCATCAAATGAAATGAAAAGTTTGCTGTAACGCAAGATGCACTTACACATGATCTCAGGGCTGGCTCTAGACATTTTGACCTCAGGCAAAGTAATTTTCTAATGCTTCCTGCGGTTTGGCTAATCTTCTGTTAAGATGTCATAAAGGCCCCTCTTGTTTCTTTTTTTTTTCTTTGAGTTTTTGAACTTTACATGTATGATTTTACAGGCCCCGGAATTCTTATATCCTAAAAATAACACTGAACATTGACACATTTTTATTTGATCCTAGGCTGATGGGAATAACCTAAATGACTCCGCATATCCTAGTCACTATCTTTCCCCTCCTACTCCACCTCTTCTGGCTGTCTCAGTAAATAGAGCACAACTTCCTCACAAAGATTTTCCAACAGAAGGTGAGGAAATCTGTCAAGACCTCTCATGAGATTAGGAGTTTCACAAAAGGTTTCAGCAGCAGGGATCGTAAAGATTTTTGCCCTCTTACCTTTAAAGAAAGAGATCAGATTTGCTTGAAGGCAACGAAAGCAATGGTGTGTACAGTATTCACTTGTCTACTAAACATAATCAAAAAGCCTCTAAAGGGTCATTTGTGATTGTCAACCATTTTCTTAAGGCAATAATTCAGAGAGTGTCATTCATGCCTTCTTTGACTTCTGGAAAAGGCTAAATGGGTTTGGTTTTTTTTCCAGGTATAGAATTTGTCTAGCCACTCTCTCCATATCTACCAAGCACAGGATATTTGAATGCAAAAATTTGATGAGAACTATATGACAAAGAGTTTGCTGCCCTCTTGTGGTGCTCTGGACTTTTGCAACCCACATACAATTGCTCTAAAAAGCATATTACTTGGAGTAGTTCTATTCAGGAACGGAAGCATTGTACTCGGTCTACTCAGTTGTTGTTTTTCTTTCTTTCTCCCACCAACTGGTCCTCATTCTGTGTCCACTGATGACAATCACCATTAACTGGGTTGTTTGTTTTTCTCCCTGAAGTTATTGTCGCGTCCTCTTCCTCCTCCAAGCCCAACAGTAATTACCTCTTGTGAATGGGTAGCATTTTGCATTCCTTGTGTTTACATTCAGATCATTATCTATATAAGATTAGCAATAAATAACTCTTACATAGTTTCTATTTTTTTCTTTCAAAAATAAAAGTGTGTTCTTCAGAGACATTGCCCAAGAGACATTCTAGGAGTATTATTATTTTTATCAGTTTAGGAATCCTTTAAAAGTGTTTATCAAGTCTTCATTACTTTGCTTACAGTTTAGCTACAGAAGTATATATATTTAGTATGTATGTGTATGAATTTTTCATCATTTTTAGTCTTTTAACAATATTTATTGTTAAAAATGAATAAAAGGGAAAGACAAAATAGGAAAAAACTGAAGAATAACTATTTAAATATTAAAAACATTAAAGTAGTTGCTAGTAATATATTCTCCCCTATCCTTCCCCTTGTGTCCCCAAATGCTGGCCATAGTTCAGATATCTATATTTTACACTAAAACACTTAAGATTGTTGTTAGCTTCTGTTTAAGTTCTACAAACCTGACAGCCACGGATAGAAAAACATTACAGAGAGTGGTGAGCACAGCACAAAACATCATGGGCTGTCCCCCAATATCATTAGATAAGATCTCTGGGGCTCGCTGCCTTAGAAGAGTGAGGAAAATTCTCAGGGATAACTCTCACCCTGGTCATCACTTCTTTACCCTCCTACCATTGGGAAGGAGAAATAGAAGCATAGCCAGCCACACAACCAGGCTGAAGAACAGTTTTTATCTGTGGGCTGTCAGACTCCTGAATGCAAAATAACATCATAACTATGTAGTACGATGGACTTTCTGGGCCGGCGCAAAGTGTAACATGTCCACACTAGTGTAATAGGACTGGGTGTTTGTTAATATGATTTATTGGATTAGGGATTTTCTGTTTCCACTGTGAGTTGTATTGTGTTGGGGGGGGTACACTGAGGGAGCTCCACCAATCTCACTGTACATACGTTGTGCAGTGACAATAAAGGTTATTTTTATTACTATAATTCAAAGGTCTAAAATTGCTTTGCCGTGTAATATGTTGTACGTAAAGGAACCATTTCTGTTTGAGTTTGGTTAAACTTCTACTATGGATAGATATTACCAGTTTTGTTGAACATTGGGCGCTATCTAACAAAATGAAATTCAATGGTGAAAAAAGTAAGGTTCTACATTTAGGCAAGAAAAAC
>JANHZT010010664.1:444909-456497 GCA_032468215.1 Stegonotus admiraltiensis
TATGCAACATTATTTAGAAAATGTATATATAGGGGGGTTGAATCAACCTCAGTCGTATTTATGTGATTTTGTCTTGTAATAGTCTTTTTTCTGTTTTTTGTTTCTAATTTATAATAAAATTGAAATTTTTTTTTAAAAAAGTTTCAGATTTTGCTCCAAAGCACATCATTTAATTATTGGTTTAAATTGAAACACCATTTGATCATTCACCCACTTTGCAACACTTTCCCCCAACTCATAAGCACTGTAAAAACTGCTGTCAACTTTTTACTCTGAACTTCTACATGGGTACTGGATCTGCTCTTATCCATAAACTGGAAGGGAAAAAAAACTATAAAATTTGAAATACACATTGTAACATTTATTTCCTTTTAAAAACAGATATTTTCAGAGGGGTTCAAGTCTGCTGATTTGCTTAGTTGAAGTATGCATCATCTACATTCAGACTGTGCTGTGGAAAAATATTGCAATCATCTTTTGAATTATCTGGCGTATCTCCACTCTAGTAAATATAGATTGGCTCATCAAACGTAGACACGTCAACAATTCTTACATCAGGAAGATTACATATTGTCTGATTGTTGAATTCCAAAGGCCAGTTAGAGAACACTTTGACAAAGTAGAGACATAATGCTTATCTCTGATCCCACAGTAAAAGAACTCCTAAAAAGCATCCCATGTACATTTGTCCATATTGTGTAGTTCTTCATTTTTAAGTTTTCTTTTCCTGAAATGTTTTTTTTAAAAAAACCTAATCCTTAAGCATGTTTTTTTTTAAAAAAAAAGTTGGCATGTAAAATACTATGGTTTGGGGAATGTAGGGCTTCATACATTTTATGGCATTATCACATAATGCTTTATATCTTATGCATTTGAAAGCTAAGGCCCTGTTTTTTGTTTAAAATATATGAAAAGAGGTAATCCAAAATTATACAATAAATATAGAACCTGCCATGTTACTCTATAATATACTATACATTCAAGTTAAGAGAAGAGTTTCAATGCCAGTTACACTTGAAATATACAAGTGACCAGTTCATCATAAACTGACTGCTAAAAGTGCTATTTTTGCTTGCAAGAAAACGAAACAATGCTGAAGCATTTCATCTTTTTCTTTTAAAAAAAATTCACACATTCCTTCAATTAAAGAACATATCATCTGTAATAAGAATATACATAAATCTGAATAAAGATTTACTATTTATATTGAGGGAAGGGCAGACCCTCTCTTTCTAAATGGGACAGGAATACAGGAAAGATTTTTGGGAGGCAGAGAGGGGTTCTTTAAAAGCCATACATACAGCATAACAGCTATCACCATCAATTCCACTCATGAATAGTCCGTTTTGTGAAACTCAAAAAATTTATGGGTGAAACAGCTTAACAAAAAGAGCAAGAATGTTCAAAAAGCTAAGATGAATTAATTATGTGGTCTGTGCATAAATCTGATAGTGGCCCATGTATGTTGTTCCCACTGTCTTCTGCCACAGGGCTGGCTTCCTTAATCTGCAGCATTAATGGCTCCTTTTTAATCTGGTTGGTCTTTTGGTCGTCAGGTATTTTATCCAGAAAAGTACTCAAACTGGGAGAAAACAGAAAATAAGAAAATTAATGCACTATTCTTAACATAGGCATTTGCAGAAGAGGAAGGAATGATAAAATATAGGATCATAACATCATGCAAATGCCTTATCTACTTTTCTCAGATGTCAGCACCCAAGTACATAAGGGCATCATTTTGACATCAGGATTTGCTACACCTGCTACTGGTTCTTAATGAGATGAATAAAAGCTTGCTCCCTTTATGAAAACATCCATTCATCCCAAACCAAATAGTTTGCCAACAATATATGACAACATATTATAGATTCCAGTGTCTTCTATCTCTCCATTGCTACAAAAATAAAAAACTCTCTGTGCAGGAAGACATCCATAGTTAATGTTGTACACTTGTCCTATGTATTACAAGTTGGGCATATGCCAAAGAATTCCAAAACCAGCCTCCGAACCAATAATTTTACTGAAGTCCTAAGAAGAAATGGTTGCACATATTTGCCTCCAATCTGCAGACACTACTGTGAGTTGAATAGCCTAGCACTTAGGCTATTCTTAAAACCAAATATTCCAATACATCATATTGGAAAATAACTGTTTTGCCATCTTTTGGAACAGCTTACTATAATTTCTCCCAATTCAAAACACTTTGATTTTAGCTGTTTGACGTTTTCTTTTGTTGGAAAAGAAAGAAAATAAGGAAAGAAACATACCTGTTCTCAAGAATATGCTGAGTTGATTGATAAACATCTGAAAATTTGGGTACATTGGACATGTGATTTAATTTCTTTTGGTGCGACCTGACATTTGTTAATGGATTATCTGATTCAGAACCTGAAAGACAAACACCGTTTCTCAGAAAAGGCTCAGGCCTTCCCTAAAGAGGCTGGCACCTCTATGATTCTTTTTTTTCTAGCACCAAGGGAAAAAATCAGTATTTTATTTAATTCTCCATTATATTTTAAAACTGTTTTTACAATTATTAATTCTTCAATGAATTGCTTTACTATAAGGTTTGTGCCAAATTTGTCAAGATTAGCATCAATATTGCTGATGGTGTTATAACCATTAGTTCCCTTTGTTACTTTTTATATTGACTGAATAGAAAGTGTTTTAATGCATTTGTATAGTTTCCAGAGAATTGTGATTGTTGGGAAGTTTACAAGAGATATCAGTAAATTACAGCTAAGTCTACTCCTTTTTTTCAATCTGATTTTAGAAATAAATTTCCAAGCAGACAAATGTTCTCTTGTTGTTTCTAATTATTTTTTAAATTGCAAGTCTTTGAAAATTCACTGAGTCAGATTGAGAAACTAATGGGGGTTGCATTTATGTTTTAAACAGTGGCCAAGAGTTCCCTTTTGTTTGAAAGGGTTCCCTCTTTTTATTTGGTTATAAGGGCTAAAGCTTGTGATATAGTGATATGGAAGCCCAGGAAAAGCAGCTGTCCCTTCTCAAAGAGCCTATTACCATTCTAAACAGGCCAACTTTCTTTTGTTTTCTTAATAGCATAATATCCTCATCTCATGGAACTTATAAAATAAATGCACCTTGACCACTGATTTTCCTCTACAGTACCACCAACCACCCTAGAAAAGGGGAGAACTTAGATAGATATGGGTCCTGGCTGGTATCCAGCCAGCTTGGAATACTCTGAATCAAAATACTCATTACTAAATCTACCAGAATGCAAGGTAGAATTCTTTTAACATACTTTAGAAGTACAATAGAAGTTAATAAGTAAAATAAACAAAAGAACAATATATATATATATTGAAAAAGTAAAGAAGAATAAGGAAAGGCATCTGCCATTAGCATTATGCTGTATGTTCACAATGCTAGAAAAGTACAATGGAAGAGAAGAAGCTGTAACTCAGAATTGCAGATAGCAACTGTAGCTGTAAGCAGTAAGTCCCAGAGATATTCAGCTGGGAACAGAAGGGACACTGAATTCATCAAGGACAAGTAATATATTTTTATCTAATCTTATCTTTCTGGATGGGAGTCACAGATAAAAAAAATACCTCAAATCAGAGGACATAACTTTTATTTCTCATAACTAAACTTTGTAGAAAGTTATGGGAAATGAAGATAATATAATAACATAAACTTGGTATATGTTATGTATATTTACAAAAATAGATACAGCAAGCAAAGTTTGAGAACTGGTGATTTTACTAAAACATCACACATTTCAAAAACAAATCTTGCTAATTTCCCCATGTTATCACTATACCATGAGCCCTTACTTTTTTATAGTTAAAATGGTCAGCAACATACAGTATACATGTCAGCGACCAGACCTTTCAAACCTCATCCATTAGCAACTTTCAGCAAAAGCCTTCAAACACTGGAGGCCGCTGCTATTGTTAATTAGTTTCCTTAATCCTAAATTAGCCAACCATAAGCCTTGTTACATTCTGGGTACTCAGTCAGAAATAGTACACATCCTCTAATTCAGCAGCTCTCGAACCAGGACCATATGGTGTCCCTAGAATATTTCAAGGGGGCTGCAGGTGAAAAATATGCAACAGAGGACCATGGCATGTGCAAGAAGACTACAGACAAGCCAAGTGACTATACTGCAAATACTGCCTTTATTATAAATAAAAACATATGTTTTAGTTACAAGCCAAGTGGCAATCTCTAGACAAGATGGGTGGCACACAAATCTAATAAATAAATTTTATTTAACAGTAGTAGGACCTGGTCTAGGAAGCCACAAATGAAAAACAAACTTGGAAGAAGACCATGGGCAAAAAGAAAAAGTTGCAAAACATTGTTCTACTTAACAATCTCTCTATTACACAACAATATCTAGATTTGGACTGTTTGGAAGTTATGGGAGCCAATGCAACTACATAAGACACTGCTATAATACATTCACTACATTTTTCTGATTGAACCTGGGTGTGCAATCATAGTCTTTAAAACTGCTGTAGTTATTAGACAGCAACTGAACGTATGTACAAACCTTCTGATTTTTTGGAGGTGGTGTGTGTACTTAAAGAGACACCTGAAAGAGCAGGCAGGGATGTCTTTGGGGATATCATAGGAATCTGCTCTATAAACATAAAAAATTTAGACTAGTGATATGTATCTAAGGACAATACTCTACTTATAAATGGCCTCTACCAGGCCGTGGCCTATTTGCCACTGGGCCGTGCAAGTAGCACATGCAGCTGAACTCCGTTCATGTGGATGTGCGCCAGTCCGTCACTCGTGCAAGTCAAGCTGCATGTGCGCGTGTGCATCGCCCCTGGTGCATAGCCCAGTTCCCTTCTCCCCCCACCCCCCGTACTGGGCATCAAGCCGCAAAGGTTGGGGGACACTGCTCTAGACTAGATGGGCAGCATGTAAATCTTATGAATAATAAAAAAATAACTATAGAGATGTGCCAAATTTATGGAAAGATGGATGTCTGGCCCGGAAACACTGTATATGAAATATCTTAGGTCACTTCTTGCCTGAAGACTTATTTTCAGAAATTCCTTAAACTTCCCTTAGAAATCACATATGGTTATCTGGAACATTAAATTCCACATTAACAAATTTTGGACAAGTTTGGTCTTAAGCAGAAAAAAAAATATTCCATTTACCACAATTATTTGGCTTCAACTATACACCTACAGAATGAAAGAATTATCACTTGTACAGGACCAAAACTAAACAATTTGTAAAGCTCTGAGGAGTGCAGGTTATTATTATATTATTTTTTGGTAACTAGAAGATCAGCATGATCCACTAAATCATATGAAATAAATAGGTTTCTGCTGTTAACTAGAAGCAGTCTGGTTCCCACTAGCCACTAATCACCAAATTATGTTCACTGACTAGCTGAGAGCAGAATGTCTGTTTCTCAGCGTTGTTGGCATAGCGTTTGTTTATACCAGTGGTAGTCAACCTGGTCCCTACCGCCCACTAGTGGGCGTTCCAGCTTTCATGGTGGGCAGTAGGGGTTTTGTCCGATACTGAAGCACTTTCCTTTTTTTTAATTTAATTGACTTTTTAAAAAAATTTCATAGCATTATTTAAAAACATTTTCATTAGGTTTTCATGAAATTCCCTGTGACAATTTAAATTTCTGAAAATATACTATTTGTATCGCCCGCGCGTAAGTTTAGTTCACGTTACATAAGTGAAACTAAATGGCGCTATAGTGCGACCGCAAACAAAAGAGCCTCGTCCCAGAATAGCTCGCGCATCACCATTACTGTGGAACCGGTGGGCGGTTAGAAAATTGTACTACTAACAGAGATACAAAAGTGGGTGGTAGGTATAAAAACGTTGACTACCCCTGATTTAGACTAATAGTAGAGGAAGGAAAAAGTTTCTTCCCCATAAGTCATCCTGTTGAACATCAGAATATAGAATAACAGATTTGGAAGGGATCTTCTAGTCCAACCCCTTGCTTCAGGCAGGAGACCCTATACTATTCTGGGCAAATTTGGCCACATGAGAAAGATAAGCTTGTATGCATCTATGTGTGGCTTCAACCTTCTATTCGAGCATCACAAGTGATTTATACCATCAAAAAAGTATTTGAGACATTAAGGAGAAATCAAACCTGATAAAACATATAAAAATCTTACTTCCCAGGAAAGCATTCTGTGCTTTCATCCAGTCAGCTTTATTTTGATCAGAAGTCATATTTAAGAACTGCTGCTTCAGCCAAACTCCACGGTCTTCCTCAAATGCTTTTCTCTGCATCAAGAGAAAATGTAAAATTACAAAAAATCAATGTATTTAATGTTTTGTCAACTTGAAAAATAACACAAAAATTACTTTTGCAATTTTTTTTGTATTTATAGCATATCATTTATTTGATTAATACTGTGCTTTATACTGTACTCTGGTGAGCACTCAAGGTAGCTAATAAAACATATACAGTTAGTCCTCACTTAATGAGAACTTGCTTAATGATTGAAATTACAAAACCTCAGAAAGGGCATTTTACAGCCTATAAATTATTTCCGACTATTGCAAAATGTTGCAACCACCAGCACCACCCCAGCATTCACATGATCTGGGTGCTTAGCAACCTCTTTGCACTTATGACTTGATTGCCATTTGCAATCTTCCCTTCCCAGAAAGTCAATGGGGAAGCTGATAAGAAAAGTTGTAAACTACACTTCTTGACTCAGGGAACAGGATAAAAGAGGTCCCTGCCATTTCCTGCATGCTTGGATATCAGCAACCGAAATCCAAATGCAGAAAGCCCGAAATCCTTCTCTTTACGCTTCTGTGGAGAGCTCCACAGAGACAGAGAGAGAAGGACCCCCAGTTCTATGCCATGGCTCCTGCCCTCTGAAACATCGTGCCCCTCAAGGTGAGATCCACCCTCTTGGCCTTCCAAAAGAGCCTGAAAACCTGACTTGGCCAACTGGCTTGGGGCTCTGTTGGGGGTCTTCCATTTTGGAGGTGGCTAGTAGATTAGGGGAAGATTCCCACCTCCACCCCAGTTACACATTGGCCCTTTTTATTCACTTTGTATTAATTCTAATGTTTTTTCAATACTGAACGTTTTAATGTTTTTAACATCCTGTTTTATACATCGTAAACTGCCCAGAGTCGCTTGATGGGTGACATATGAATTTAATAAATAAAAATAAATAAACAACTGTATAAGGATCTTTCCTTAACAATTAAACCAATTTGTAATGAGAAGTAATCCCTTAGGCATGACGCTAATTAGGGCTTTGAAGGGCCACATCAATACTGTAAATTATGCTTGGTAAATGTTTGGTAACCAGGGAAGATCAGTGGGCCAATTCTTCATTGCAATTTCACTATTAGATACTAATTAACTGATTATGACCTTAATGAAATTTTCACTGACCTGGCAAGTCAGTTCATCAGTCAAATATTATCAATTGACCGGTCAATCAAGGATCAATTTTTGTTCACTGTCAAATATTGCCAAATATCCCATGAAACTGTGAATGTCATAAGGAGATGGCAAATAGAATATTTCTATTTCTTTCAGGTATAATTTCTTGTCAAGTCATTTTTTTTCTCTTAGCTTTGCAACAGGAATCAGATGTCACTGTAAGAAACGTTATTGCAGAAGCATTTTTGCTAATCCTGCTTGAAAAATGTCTCTACTGCTTGGCAATTTGCTTTGTTGTATTGCTATTGATTTATTTTTCCTTTATTGGGTGGTTGCTGTGATTTAAGATAGAAGCCAAGTAGAATCGTTCCTGATCCATTCCTGTTTATAATAGACAGAATCTTCTCAAATTTCCTAAAACTGCAACATATTCATTACAATTTAAACAAATTTATTTTTAAACAACATGCAATATTTTTGTAGATACTATGCAATTGCTATACCTTCTTTTACTATGCAATTTACTTGCTTAATTTTCATCAACTGAAACTTTTGGACCACTTTCAAGGAGTAGCCCCCATATAGAGAACATGCAGTAGTCAAGAAGGGCTTATCACTCAACAGATAACTATTATTAAATCTAACCAACTCTAGACCGGCTCTTCACAGCTGCTATGTGTGAATCCAGTGGCAGCTATAGATGAGGAACCTGCTCCTTCAGGGGAGTACAATGGCATGCAACTAGTTAAGAATATGAGAAATTAATCCTGAAGTACAGAGAATTGTGATGATGTTGGCACTTGATTATATAGTTGAAAATGAAATACTCAGACTTTTCAAAATAGCCTTGTATGCAGTGGTAGCGGGACAATCTATCTTTTAAGTAAAAAAAAGTGCACATGCTGTTATAAATATTCCTCCTTTTGAACTTTTGAACAATCCCCACATGAAAAATGTATAAAGTAAAAAGAAAGCCTACTGCATTTATTGGTATAATTCTTGGTCATCTGGTTGTCTAAGAAATTCCTAAAACTTCCTCCAGTTTTATGAAACAAAAAGTACCTCCAGTCCTAATCTAATAGCTGCTTCAGTAAAACTTTTGCGCTCTTTTTCGAAGTTCTTCTTTTGTTCTTTGAACAACTTCCATTCTTCCTTGAGTCTCTCTTTTTCTTCCAGCAAGTAACAATCCTGTAGCAACATATTGGTATCATCATCACAGGAAGCAGTTAGCTGCTGCTGCAGATAGAATGTGAAGTATGGAAAAATCAAATAAGGTTATTTGAAGGCTACCTCCCTGGCCACAATCAAATTATCATCAGTTGCCAGAAAAAGTTAATCAAATAACATTAAAAACCTAACTGGAACAAAACAAATGGTATCACATTAAGCCAGAAGTCAGATAAATGTATAGAATGGAAAGGAGAATCCAAAAACTAAATTACTAAATAAGCAAAACCAAACCAAACCAAACCAAACCCAACCAAACCCAAACTCTACATGAATAGTGTTCTCTTTACAGCTTCCTTTTTATGACTCTTAATTTGGGATAGAGTTAGGGTGACTGGATGGGATTGAGCATTTACTGGCTGGCTGCCTTTCCTGATGCCACACAGAGTTCACAGATTTTTTTTTTCTTTGCATCCTAGGAGAAACATCTGCCGCTATCTAGGATTGAACTCTCAACCTTCTGAGTGGGTGGCGAGTATCTTCACCACTAGGCCACTACCACACTCATTGTTCTCTTTACAGCGAATATAACAAAATGTTAACACTAGCCTATTTCCAAGCAATGGAAAGAAGTGGATGATTCATGCAATGTTCCTTTCTTCATCAATACTATATATCAAAACCAATTAAATATTTAGAATGTTAAACAAGTTCTGAAGATCACTGCTATGCCAATTCTGAAGATATGGTTTTCTTCTATTTTTACAACTGGCAACAAGCAGGAGTAGGGTCTGATGCGCTTCTTTTATTCTTGTAAATTTCATCTTTTTTTGAAACTGGTATATATTTGAATGCTTACCTGTAAAAGCTGCTGTTGAGTTTTTATCATATCTTTGCAGTGCTGAATTTCCAATTGCAGTCCTTCAACTTCCAGTTCATGCTCATGTCGTGAGACTGTATCTTTGTCATTCAGAGAGCCAGAATACACATGCGATACTACACATTTGAAAAAGTGCTTGATTATTTTTGGTGCATTTAGTTACACTGCATTGTATGTATTCAATTAATCAGTTATTTACAAAGTATATTGCATATTTATCAGCTGTGACATATCCTTTCTTTGATATGTAGTATAGATAGTCCTTGATTTACAATCATTAATTAATAACTGAAGTTACAACAGTACTGAAAAAAGTGACTTATGACCAGTTTCAACTATTACAATCCCCATGGTCACATAGTAAAAATTTGGATGCTTGGCAACTGGCTTGTATTTATGACAGGTCCTAGGATCACATGATCATCTTCTGCAAAGTCAATGGGGAACCCACTCACTTAACAACCGTGTTACTAATTTAACATCTGCAGTGATTCACTTAACAACTGTGGTAAGAAAGATAAAATGAGGCAAAAGTCAGTTAACAACTGTCTTGTTTAGCAATGGAAAAATTGGGCTCAATTATGATCTCAAGTCAAGGGCTACCCACAAGTTCTTGCTTGCAGATAAATAGTATTTCTTGCAGATCTTAATAGTGCACCATTATCATGCCATTGTTTGTAGTCAGTTACAGGTAGAGGTAGAAGTGCAGGCAGTCCTTGGGTTATGAGAGCATTTGGAATTGCCATTGGTAAGAAACAGGGTTGTACAGTGCAATGTCACATGACTGCACTGCTTAGTGATGGGAGTTCTGGGAGTCCCAGTTGTTGTCATTAAGTGAGGAACTCATGGGTTGTTAAGCAAGGACCTCAAGTGACCACAACTTCTGATTTCTTGCCAGCTTTGCCATGACTTTGCTTGTGAGAAGCTGGCAGGGAATACTGGAAATTGCAATCATTTGACCACAGCTTGTTGAGACATCATAATGGTGAGCTGGGCACTGAGTACCCAGATTGTGATCATGTGACTAAGTGGATGTTGTAACAGTTGGAATTCCAAAGACCAATTGTAACAACCACTTGTTCAGCGCTGTCATAAATTTGTAGGGTACTGAACAAATGGTTGTAACCTGAGGACCACCTGCATAGACAACTGATTGCATTAATTTGTATTACTGAATTTGGTTTTAGAAAACACTATATAGTACAATTCTACATAAAACATATTTTCATTAAATCTATTAATCCTCTCAATTGACAGGCAACTAAATTGCTTTTTAATTGTTTATAATCTCTGGGATTTCATGACTTTTATTTAGATCCTTTAGATTAACATGGCTGTTTGAAAATAATGATGTAAAAATCCAAAAAATAATTGATAAGGCTTTGTCTTAAATGAGTAGAATTAGACATGACTGCCTAGAGAAGAAAGGAATAAAAGAAAATATATGCACTAATATCAATGGGTTCATTAAGGACTTCCAGCTATAAAGTGTAATTTCTTTGAAATGTTAAGCAAAATCAAACAGTAACCATTCATGGAGATAAAGATAATGTAGAAAAAAACATAAGCATACGCTTTACTTATGTTTAATACTCTAAATCAAAATTAAACTAATCTTAAAAGTTATATCATTTCTCTGCATTCGCCCATTCAGCTACCCCATTGGTAGCGGGATGTTTGTCACAACATTCAGTTTAACTGACATAAATTCTTGGAAAGAAGATAATGGGAATATTGTCAAAATGATAAGTGATTATAAAAGGAAGCAATTTCTCAAAATAGAAGTGTTTAAAACAGAAAAGTCACTATATGCTTAAGAATACAGAAAATACTTATTGTGTTTCATGATTTTTCTATTTTAATAATATTTTATAACTATATTGTATAGTTATATATCTGAAACACAATTTTCTTCCAGGCTTTTTATTACGCTAATGAACACATTATGTTTCTATGGCTAAAAACATTTTTGGTATTCACAGGACCCAGATCAAACCATATTAGCTGTCAACTTGCAAAGCTTACAAGTTGCCATGAGCAGGAGGGAGGGGGGAACAGAGAGCTGTTTGAGTTTTTTTTTCTTCTGAAGCAACATTCCAGGCATAATTTCAAACCGCAATGAGAAGAAGGGTGTTGGATTTCACAGCCAGCCAAAGT
>JANHZT010010664.1:466033-477391 GCA_032468215.1 Stegonotus admiraltiensis
CGAAAGCCCTACTAAGCAGGTATATACAAAAGTATGAAGGCTATTGCATAATGCATTGTAAGCCGCCCTGAGTCTCCAGAGAAGGGCGGCATATAAATCGAACCAAAAAAAATTAAAATCATTAATTAATTAATTAATTAATTAATTAATTAATTAATTACCAAGGAGAGAAGCAACTTAGAACTAAGGAGAGATTTCCTGTCAGAACTGAAGAAGCTTCTTGAATGAGAAGTGAAACATCTTCAAAAGAAAAAACCCAGAAAGTCCAGTTGCCTCCTGAAAAAAGCACCTTTGGGACAAATATGACCTGGATGACTGAGAATCCCTACAAACACTGACTTGAAGGCACTCACTCCATCCATCCATCCCTCCATTCCTCCATCCCTCAGCCTCTCATAAATAGGCTTGATTTCAGAGTTGCTGCTTAGAACACAAGCGCTGTAATTGCCAGCTCAAGATTTCCATTGTTCATCTCATCCTGCAGAATTAATTTCAGTTCATCTGAGACATGCAAATGAGCAATTGGAAATGGTAAAGGGAAGATAGGCCCCGAGATATTTGGCTGGCTTGTTTTCCCCCTCGTGTTTCCAAAGAAACTTAATTTGCTTCTTGATTTGATTATGTGTAAAATGCTTGGTCGGTTCAGAAGCCTCGAGAAACCAGCAGGAAGAAAAGAAAAAAGAAATAATTTTTTTAAAAAAAGGAAAGGAACACGACGGCCAAGAATGGGTTTTACTCACCTTGACCAAAAAGGACTTTAGGGACATCTCACTCGAGTTGACCTTAATTTAAAAACCGTAGATTCAAAGAAGTGCAAGGGAGAATTTGGAAGTTGTCAACTCATTGCTGTCCTACTCATCCTACTGTCCCTATTTCAGCAAGGGTCAGAGATGGCCTTAATTGCTGGGGAGAATGTGCTCTGGAGGACAATTAAAAATATGTTTTAAAATGTCCCAGCATGTTTTCAGTTGCCTCAACCATTACACACTGACAGAGGTTTTAATCTAATAGGGGAATAGAATTCCTCCTGCTACCCTGATTATGAATGATCATGTTCTGTCTAATTAAGAAGCATTTTGCTTCCTTCCCTCCCTCTTTTGCCTCAGCAAATAACTGGATGAATGTCTTTGCTTTTATAGGTCTTGCAGAGGATTTTCTTTGCATGCAGGTTGGGGCTCAGAAACCTCTTGAGTAGGAGCGTCTAACCGTGGCAACTTTAAGACTTGCAGACTTCCATTCCCAGCCTGGCTGGGGAATTCTGGGAGGGGAAGTCCACAAGTCTTCAGTTTGCTCAGATTTTGTTGTTGTAGTTGTTGTTAGCTGCAAAGTCCCATGGCGACCCCATGGACAATGTTCCTCCAGGCCTTCCTGTCCTCTACCATCCCCCGGAGTCCATTGAAGCTCACGCCGACTGCTTCAGTGACTCCATCCAGCCACCTCATTCTCTGTAGTCCCCTTCTTCTTTTGCCCTCAGTCTTTCCTCAGCATTAGACTCTTCTCCAGGGAGTCCAGAGGTAAGTTTCAGCAGGTTCTGACCAGTTCTGAAGAACCGGTAGCAGAAATTTGAGTAGTTCGGAGAACTAGTAGTAAAAATTCTGATTGGCCCTGCCCCCAACTATTCTCCCCCTCCCGAGTCCCAGCTGATCAGCAGGAAATTGAGATTTTACAGTATCCTTCCCCTGGAGTGGGGAGGGAATGAAGATTTTACAGTATCCTTCCCCTGCCACGCCCACAAAGCCATGCGCACAGAACTGGTAGTAAAAAAAATTGAAACCCACCACTGAGTGAGTCCTTCCTTCTCGTTAGGTGGCCAAAGTATTTGAGTTTCATCTTCAGGATCTGGCCTTCTAAAGAGCAGTCAGGGTTGATCTCTGCTAGGACTGGCCGGTTTGATCGTCTTGCAGTCCAAGGGACTTGCAGGAGTCTTCTCCAGCACCAGAGTTCAAGTGCCTCAATTCTTTGGCGCTCAGCCTTCCTTATGGTCCAACTTTCACAGCCATCCGTTGCAACTGGGAAAACCATCGCCTTGACTATATGCACTTTTGTTGGCAGGATAATGTCTCTGCTTTTTAGCATGCTGTCTAGATTGGCCATAGCTTTCCTCCCCAGGAGCAAGATCAGGTTGAACCAGTTCGGGAGAACCGGTTGTTAACTTTCTGAACAGTCTGGCAAACTGGTTTTTGGAAGAAATCATTCGGGCAGAGAACCGGTTGTTAAATTCCTTGAATCCCACCACTGGGTTGGTTACCCAAATCTAGACAGATTCAGCCCTCTCCCCTAGAGAATATTTAGCAAAACCGCTTACCAGTGTTTCTGCCTACAGATGAAGGGAACAATGGCAGTATAATTTAATCAATCTTGCTTTTATTGTTTAATATGGGTAAAAGGAGTTGGACATGTTATATTTGTTTGCAGCTTGTTAAGACTGCATGTGGTTTTTATTTGGCATTAGCTGAGCTGAATGATGAGACACTTCGGAGATTTTTCTCCCTGGCTTCCCAAAAGCACCAATTTTCCAGAAAACAATCTAGTCTGTTTGTTGGCTTTTTTTTCTAATATTCCGATTTACCTTCCCTCATCTTCTATCCCTGCCTTCTCTAGTATAATATCCGTTGTAACTATTTTATTTATTTATTATTATTATAACATAAAATGACATTACAAGACATACAACATTTATATATATATGCTCTTAACAGCTATTTCATGGTGATCTTCTAGGATTTACATTTTCTCCCTTTTCCTTTTATATTATTCCAGTTTTTTCTTCTCCCCTCTCTTTTAATTATAGTGTATTTATTAAGACCCCTATTAACTTTATATTTTCTATACATTGACATATTCATTCTTTCCTTTTTTACATTTCACCCGTATTTTTCTTCTCCATTATTCCTATTCCTGTTCTCCAGCCACTTATACCATTTGTGCCAAATTATATAATATTCCGTATCCTCTTTTTCTTTAAGCTCTTTTGTTAATTTATCCATTTCGGCACACTCTAAGTTTTTTTTTTATCTACTCTTCTTCCTTTGGTATATTTTCTTTTTTCCAATTGTGTGTGTATACTATACGGGCAGCTTATAATGTGTAAGATCAAATATTTTATTTCCTTGGTGTATTTTCCCCTAAATATCCCTAATAAGAATGTCTCTGGTTTTCTGCTCATAGGTTGTTCTATTATTTTCTCTAGCCATTCTTTAATTTTAGTCCAGAACTTCTTTGCAGCTGGACATGTCCACCAAATGTGGTAGTATGTTCCGTAGCTCTTGCCATTGTAACTATTTCAAGACCTTCCATTCAGGTAGCTTTGGTGGTGGTGGTGGGGAGTTTGACAAAGTTTCTGAACTGAGTTTTTGAATCAGCGCCTTTTTGTGTTGTGAAGTGTTACTAAAACGATGGGGGGGGAAAGCAATGTCTTCATGCATCTTAAATAACATGAACGCTTCTTGCTGAGGGAGACAAAAAAACGCAGAAATTGCAGTTGCAAAATGGCACTTTATTGGCAGCAAATGACAAATCATTTCATCAAGACAGACAATGCAAGCAAACTTCTCCATAAAGAATTAGAAAACTATGAATGGGGCTTATTGAAGTAGCCACACATTGGAATATATCTGTGTCATAGTTTCAGGCACAATGGTAACTTGAGAAGAGCAAAGCTGAGACAAGGTCAAGGATATATAAATTACATTTTTGAGAACGACAGGCAGATTTAAGAGCAGTCCTGTTTAACGGCAGTGTTTCGGGATCCCTTCACTTGTCTCCTATGACTGCACCGGGAAAATATTTCAGGACTTCTTAGAACGCAAGATGAATAACTGATCCCACCTTAGAACCCAGGTGATCATTTCTAGCTGTCCATGGAGCAGAAGAAAGAGTTCCAAAATCAGTAAGTCAACCTCGACATCTCAAAATACTTTGTTATCTGAAATAACCTTTGGAAATCCAAAATCCAAGATCCTTCTAGGGTAGAAGAACCTCTAGAGCAGGCTAGTTAGAGTCATTTCCAGAGGCTGGTGGAAGTAGAGGCTGTTCATTGGGTGGTAATTCCTCCTCAGGCAGAGGCTCAACTTCCTCTCCCACTTCCGCCTCTCCTATTTCATTCCCTTCTTGTGCCATAGACGATTCGGGTTCTAGATAAGGCCTTTCCACCGGAACCTCAGCCGTAGGATGCAGTTCTTCTCCTCCTGGATTAGGAACTTCAGGGATGGCTTCAGAAGCATAATCATTGGGTTGAACGGTTTCTTCTTGGACGCTGGAGTACTCGCTCTTGCTCGTCTTATCTCCCATCTCTCAACCGGCAGCGACACAACAAGCCAAGGAACCGATCTATTACGGAGATGGCAAGCAGGAGCGGCAGCAGCAAAGTTGCAGCGAGAAATCACCAGCAATGCTCTTCACCAGATAGCCTCCATTGACACCATTCCTTCCTCCCATTCTCCCCTCCCCCAAACATCCCTGTGAGATTGAGCAAGAGTGTTCAGTCTCCCAGTGAGCTTCCACAGTGGGGAGAGGAATGGACTGCATCTCCCTCATACCAGTCCAACCACTTTACTCCATACCATGCTGGCTCTCTTCTAAGTAGAACTAAAAGTTGCTCATATTTTCTCTTTAAAAAAACAAGGAACAAGCAAAAACACAATACTAATCAACAGTGTTCAAAGAAAGAAAATGAAACAATCTGGCATTTGTTTTCAACTCACACGGTTAAAGAAAGGCAAGGGTCAGAATGCACACTCTGCCTTGTGAAACTTTCCTCCTGTTTCTATATCTGCGTTGCTATCATAACCAGCAATGTCTACCACCTCTAATCTTTTTTAACAAATCATTTCCATGGAATTTTGAAAATTAAGGGTTTGACAATACTGAGAGAAACATTTTGACCCTTTCACCTGTTCACAATTTCTCTGCCTCTAACCCTGTCTATTCACCTTAGGGATGCATTACTAATTGGCTGAAATTAAGTTGCAATTAAACTACCTCATTTAGAGTCAATCTTTGGCTATTAATAAACCAAATTTAGCTATTATATATTCAATATTATTATAATATATATTAGTATTGCATATTATGTTCAATATTCCTATATTATATTAATATAAGCATACATATATATTAATTAAATATTATATATTCAATGGAGCGAGGTGGCTCATGTGATTAGGATGCAGAGTTGGAAGTCAGCAAGCCTGCATTCAAGACCAGACAGGTGCTGCGTGGTGGGATGAGCTCTCATCATTTGCTCCGGCAACATGACGGGTACATGAAAGGAGTTCCCACAGGCATCCCATGGGCAACAGTGATGTCACTGGCTAATCCCTTCAACCCAGAAGTGTCTCCAACATGAAAGGGTATATTCAAGGTAATTATTCATCTATTAAAAAAAAACCAGGGAACATACACAAATGCAAACTCCAGCATTTAGTAGTAGTTTTGGAAGCACTATACTAGAATAATTGATCGCCAGGAGTCAAACATGACTTGATGACCCATAATCAGTCAATATAATCATCACATGGATGATTACATTTTTTCTACATGTATCTAAGCAAGTGTTTATCAGTCTAAATGAGGTATACACTATTTTACACTTAAGTTTCGGCATTTATTAAAAATTTATAAATCCTAATAAAATCAGATCTCCCCCGCCAAATAATAGAATAATAATTCTATTATTCTTCTTTAATTCTAGTTATAGAAGTAAAAAGAGTACAGGTAGTTCCTGAGTTATGTCTACACCTGGGATCAGCATTTCTGTTGCTAAGCAAAGTGTTTGTTAAGTGACCCATGTCCAGTTTTATGACCTTTTTATGACCTTAGCAGTTATTATGTGAATCATACAGACATTAAGTGGATCCAGCTTCCCTCATGGACTTTGTTAGATGCTGGCTGAAAAGATTACAGATGACAATCACATGACCCTAGGATGCTGTAACCATTATAAATACTTCCTGGTTGCTAAGCACCCACATTCTGATCATGTGACTATGGGGAAACCATGACAGTCTTAAGTGTGAGGATTGGTCACACATCCCTTTTTTCAGTGCCATGGCAATTCAAATCATCAGTAAATAAATGGCTGTAAGTCAAGGACAACCTGTAATAACATTTCTCCAACACTGCAAAAAGTTCATAGGCAAGTATTCTTTTTAAAATCTTTCTAGAAATAATCTAATTTAAAACATTCAGCGGAGCTCCAGTTTTTAACTGTTGAACATTTTCAAAGACAACAAATACCCTGGTCGAATTTCTGTGTACAAAAGATTGAATTGCACAGATTAAAAAGGATCAAAGATGGCATAGCATTTATGTTCAAATATCTCTTCACAAATTTTATGTGTTAATACCTTTAAAAATAAGAGCATGTTCACATATTAAAAAGGGGTATCGTAATATAGAATGTTACCTTTAATTTAATGTAGCAGTTTTGCAGATGGTCCATATCACTGCCCAGTTTCAGATGCTGGGTTTCTGTTTCTTCCTGAGCACGTAGAGTTTTACGTTGCATCAGCAGTAGCTCGTTCATACAGTTTAATACAGAAACTATGCTTACTTCTTTGCCTCTGGGATCAGCATAAAGTGATGGGAAGCCAAGCGTGGTCAATTCCTACCACAACAGATAAGAGTGTTTTTAAATCAGTCTTGGATGGTGGTGAAATCTGAATCATATTACCAATTTCTAGGACTGAGGCTGCAAGGGTGGGTATCCCTCTGGAGACCCTCTTGGTAATAAATTATGTTTTACCTTGTTAAGATAGGAGAGGCTCTGTTCAATATTCTCTTCTGTGCAGAGGACACTGAAAAAGCTTTGCATGCTTTTAGACGGAGGCAGTGCTGAGTTTTGCACTTGAGGCACACTTAAACTTGAGGGAGACATATTTCTGGATGAGGTATACCAAGTAATATTATTATCTGGGAAAGGAAAAAGTTCAAGCAGTCATACACCTATAAAGAATAATCATGATTTAAGAGAGTAACAGTTTGAGAGCTAGACTTGGCTCTCAAACTTGGCTTGAAAGTATTTTGAATATCCTTTAAGGTAAAAAAGGTTATTCAAAATACCTTCAAGCCAAGTCGGAGAGCCATGATTGTTCAAATTACAGAAAGATGAGGGAAGGGATATATAATTAATATACCAATCTTTATTAAGAAAGCTATTATCGAAACCATTCTACATCTGTGGCAATACCTCTTCAATAGAGAAATCTGCATCTGATTAAATAATTACGTTAGCATTCCAATTCATATGTCAATGTGCTGTTTCTTCCAGTTACATGCTTTTCCATACTGTAATACTTTAGCACGACACATGGAAAATATTAAATTTACCACTGGCTATTAAATGAAAACATATGAAAATTTGTAACAGGTCTGCCAAGCCTGGGTTTACAGCAAAGTGAATTATAAGCCACAATATCACTCTGCATTCACATTTGAAATGTTACATATTTCATGCACAGATGTCCAGAGTACTAGCTTATGAATGGCTAAAATATGTGAATGCTATTAAATCTCTTGCATTAAACCAAGACCTATGCGGTACTTTGGATTCAATTCCAAAAAGGTATTTTGGAGATTTAAAGTCTTTCCCTGTCCAGTTCTGACTGAGTCAAGGGGGCAGTGCTCATCTCCAATTTTCAGCCGAGGGAACCTGCACTGATGAGAGATGTTTCCATCATCATGCAGCCAACATGAAAATATGGAAAGTAGTAACCTATCCACTGAAGCAGTAGCTATTTACCTATTTGGATTCACATGCTTTCAAACTGCTAGGCTGGCAGGAGCTGGGGCAAGTATCACCCTTTCGTGAAGCACTCAGGTCTCAAACCCGGGCTGTGAGCTTTCCAGCTGACAAGCTCAGCATCTTAACCACTGAGCCATTGTGCCCCTCATTTTGAAGTAGACATTGGCATTAACATAAATCAGTCAGCAATTTCAAGTAGCTCATGGTTTCTCCCAGGATTTTGATCCCCCCATTTTCTTCAGCAACTGAATACACAATACTGCCCACCCCAGTTTTATTCTTTATTTCATCCCATCTGATTCAGATGTCCTGAGAAAATCTGCTTGTGACAAAAATACCACCCCTTTCCTGAGATGAGGAGAGGAATTGACGCTCATAGGTGGTGGTGGTGCTTCTGTCTTTATAGTCTTTTACTGTGGGTATTTTACAGCATCACTATTCAATTCGCTATATGTGAATTGCCAAGAGTACAAATCAAATAAATATTCTGAAATTTTCACATCACTTGGTTTACCTGAAGACAGCTCTGCCACTGTTACACTGCTCCAATCTCCCATAGCAACTAACACATCTAGGAAGTCTCATTAATCAGCAGAGGACCATTATGATCACTGTGGGTTATGCCTCCTATGTCAGCATTGCCTAAAACAGCAAAAAAAAACCGTATTTAAATTAATGAAACTATTTAAACCAAATCTGAACATAAGCAAACCTAGAAGACATCCTGCTTGGTTAAAGCACGCTTTCCATTTGATATTTATATGGTTACCCATCTGACAAAGAATTTGAATTTATATTCCCCAATGCTTACAAATATCAATAAATAGGATATTTTGCACAGATATGATAACGCAAATAATGAATTGATCAATGTGAATTTTAAAAATAACTGGGTTGAATTAAGTGGATAACATTTTTGCTGGGCTGCCAGGGAACTTTTTAATCTTTTATTTGTGGACCAAAGATTATGGAGGCTGATGTAACAAAGTACCAATGTTCCCTAATCTGGGGAATAAAAATTCAGAGACCTCCCCCATAGCATGAGCCTACTGATCACAGGATACCTAGCCCTGAATTGGATAAATTTCCTTTATAAGACAGTTTCTGTAAGCAGTATAAGACCTTTTTAAGTTGAAAGTACAATGATAATTTCATTTTGTTCATATATTGCAGTGCACTGTACATAAGAAACATGCAAGCATAAATATATTAAATGTCATAAAAATTTAATCTTGGAAGTTCCACCTGATTCTTAGATATTTTACCTCCCTTTTTATGCTCATTACACATTAAAGGACAGTTTGGAAATATACATGGAGAAAAGAAATACTGCTACAAATATTTCTGTGGATTGTTTTTCTAACAAATTCACAAACAATACATTTTTTTAAAAAAAAATCCTTCGTTTTCAAAGCTGGAAAGAAAAACATAACCACCAAGTCTAAATCATATTAAATAACGTTGTCACACAATCATTTCTGGTGCCTTGATTCATTCTGCTGCTGTCAAGTCAATTTCACACGGTTTACAATTCCATGCAGCAACAATTACACATGGCAAGAACATCAGGCACAAACTTCAGAACTCGCTTCTTCATCTAGTTAAATACTCATCAAGATCAGGTTCAAAATAACTAATATCACTAACTATAGCATAGCATTTCAATTCTTACATGCCAAGATTTGTTTCATTTTATCTCATTCCTAATATTCTTAATATGATAAATTTCTTATCATAATGTTCTTAATATGATAAATGTAGGAAGCACTGCTTGGTCTAGCTATATTAAATCAGTTCTCCGTTCTTTGTCAGTAGAGCCTGAACAGAAATATATTTTTAGATAATGCAAAATTAATTCTAAGTTAGAAAACACCCACTTGCCTACAACTGTTTAATGGTGTTCAGCATAACTGGTTCGTATTTCTTTTATCAATATTTATACAGATTATAATTTGAGACAAATTCTGTAATCTGAAAGGTTGGTTTAATCAATCTGATTATATATTCTGATAGTGTTTCATGTTGTTGAGATTTACTATACATATGTATAAAGGCACACTTTAAACAGCACATTCAGATTACACCATATGGCTCCATCACCACCCAAAAAGAGGTCCTTTTCCAACATTCATACGCAGTTGTCTTTTTGCAATAGCGTCATACTGCTCTCCAAAAGACAGCAATTTTACCAATGATGAAACAATGGATTCAAATCAAAGTACCTAGAATATTGATACTGAATTCTATTGTAGTCATGTCTAATTTTCATATCTGACTTTAGTGTAAGAATGTGTATTTTACTAGTCCCTCAAAAGTGCTGCATAACAGGAAATATCAACCGTTGCAGGAAAAATTCTTGCAACATGAATTTATAGAAGTGTAAATCCTTCGGTAAGCAATCTACTGTACAGAATGTTCTAAACCAGGTGAAATAAAATCAGTTTTGTGAATGGGAATTTAAGAGACCCCAGAAGCCATTCAAGTGTATATAACTTTACATCTAATATTTAAGAATTCTAATATTTTACATTTGCTTTCTAAATATTCTAAATAGGATATTTTTCATGCATGCTTATGTATAAATTAAGCACAATGAAGGATGAAGAAGACCTACACAACCCATGTTTTCCCAACTTGGAAGAAATTAACTTTTCCCAACTTGTGTACTCTGGAATGAATTAGAATGAAGCATCCTCAAAGGGCTCAAAGGTGTTTTTTTTAAAAAAAACAACTTACAATTCAAAATATTCTATAAGAACTGCAGAATCATTTTCATTTATTTTTCCAATTCTTGAAACAATTTCTCCCACCTAATTAAAAAGAATAGGTTCCCTCCATTAAGATGCAATATTGTGCAAGAAAAACAACAACAGCTGGTTTTAAGAATTTTGCCACTGTTGAATCAGGTTATTTTCAAAGTGATGCAGATAACTTTGTAACAGACATTATGTTGGGATGGAACAGCCAAAAGTTATAGAGGTCCAATGCCATTCCTTTTTGTAATGATTACAAAGAACCTACCTGAACAGTGCACTTTGGGGAGAAAAAGAACTATACTCCCTAACAAATGCAATACAAGTGTAACTTCACTGAATGTCCTCATTAGTCATGAAAAATAGTTTAGTCAGCCTTCCCAAATCTCAGCCTTCAGGTGAATTAAACTGATCTCAACCAGGCATATCCGGGAGGCACCAGATTGGGGAAAGCTGATATAATATAAAAGAATACAAAAATATTTTTAAATTTGAATGGAGCAAATACCAAACTGTTCTCTGTGGTGACATGATAGCAGTATTCCAGTATTTTAGGGGCTGCCACAAAGAAGAAAGGGTCAAATTATTCTCCAAAGCACAGGAGGGCAGGACAAGAAACAATGGTTGGAAACTAATCAAGGACAGAAGCAACCTGGAATTAAGGAGCAACATCCTAACAGTGAGGACAATTAACCAGTGGAACAGCTTGCCTCCAGAAATCGTGGGGGCTCCATCACTGGAGTAAAAACCTCCAGAAGAGAGGACCAGAAGAAGAGACTGGACCAGTCACTTGTCTGAAATCGTATAGGTTCTCCTGCTTGACCAGGGGGCTGGACTAGAAGACCTCCAAAGTCTCTTCCT
>JANHZT010010664.1:499602-512125 GCA_032468215.1 Stegonotus admiraltiensis
AAGACAGCTTGGCTGTCTTAAGAATTCTGGGAGTTGAAGTCCACAGGGTGTAAAAGAGCCAAGTTTGCCTACCACTGGCCTAGGTTATCTGCAGGACCATCTGGTCCTGAGGACATATGTCTATCCCACATAGGCATATGTCCTCACAGTCTTTCTGACCTATCAGAAAGAGTCTACTCTTTCTGATAGGTCAGAAAGAGTAGACTCCTTCCCTTTAAAGTTGCCATCTATTGGGCCCCCGAAAGTGTGACTTTTGTTGGATAACCATTTGTCTGAAGTGGTGTAGGGTTTCCTCCCTGGGCAGGGGGTTGGACTAGAAGACCTCCAAGGTTCCTTCCAACTCTGTTATTCTATTTTCCATAGTAGTCCATCACCTGTGCAACTTCTCCCCCTCTGTTTCTGCAGCCCCCACTGTTTTATCCTTCCTAGAAGGCCACAAAGTGCTGGCTCCTCTCCCAGGTAGGGCAAGCTGTGAGATTGAAGCCCATGGATGGTTTTGTTGGAGGCATCCAAGGATAGCTAAGGTCCAGGTTTTTGTTTTTATGGTTTCTTGGTTTTATTGTTGTGAGCTGCCCAGAATTCTCTAATGGGTGGTCATACAAATCTGATAGATATGATCTATTTCAGAAAGACAATTGTAAAAAATCAGACAAGATGTTCATTTCTTGCTCCCAGTCTCCTCGCACATTGATATGAGATAATGCATTGTAATGAAAGCATGCGGCATAACTATGAGAAATGAATGATTCAGGAAAAATAGTAGTTTTTCTTTGAGAAAAGCTTTTTCTTGTTTCCCAGAAAACCATATTTCTTAGTGCTAAATTGACCAATGTGATATACTAAAAACTAAAGACTCTTAATAGGACTTTTAAAGATTAGCAGAACTGCGGTGAACAAAAAAGATTTAAGATTTAAGAACAGGAGGAGCAGGTTCTGATTAAGGCAGAAGACAAAAGAACTGCGTATATTCAGCAGTTTATGATGGAAGCAGTAAAACAGAGGGATGTCAAGCTTTGCACACTGAACAGAAATACTCAGTGAAATCAGGAATTTGTGACCTGAGATTAGTATACCATGTATACTCAATTTACAATCCTCTGAAAATGTAATATTACAGAGATGTTCACGTACCCAATCTAGTTTTCTCTGAAAAAGGTTAGTTGGTGCATTATTTTTCACTATTAAACCAACTTAACTCCTGTAGGTAACAAAAAAAACAACAACAACCCAAACATTTTTAGCCCATCCAATTTAGTGGCTCTCCCTGCTATCAATAGTCTTGGCCAAAGAAACCCCAAAGCTAAATATTTGATTATATTTTTCCTAATAAATCATACCAGATTAGTTTCAAAGGGAAGGCATGATTTGTTCCCAACCACTTGATCAAACATTTTCAAATTCTTTATAAGCCTCCTTAAAAATATTGCTTAACATTAGTTGCCATTCCTTAAAAATACATACTCATTTCTCATTTATCTTAAAGGAGCAATGGGAACTTTCCACACCAGGCTTTTCCACCAATCTGGCACTGGC
Organism: Stegonotus admiraltiensis; assembly: GCA_032468215.1. Taxonomy (NCBI): domain Eukaryota; kingdom Metazoa; phylum Chordata; class Lepidosauria; order Squamata; family Colubridae; genus Stegonotus; species Stegonotus admiraltiensis. Next base: position 501,136 of record JANHZT010010664.1, read on the forward strand.
ACTGTTCTCTTTCCAGGTGGTGCTCTTGATAGTAGAGTTCATTTTTCTCCACTTTGGGCATGCGCAGGACAGGTAAGACTTCCATTTTGTGATTTGCCACACATTTAAGTTCATAGAGTTGTTGGTGTTCTTACCTTATCACCTCCTCTTATATTCTCTAGAAAACAGTATTAGCTCAATATGTTAGTTTATTTTAATCCATTTCATATACGATGCATGTGAAAAAGAGCAGGGTTTTTGTTCCTGCAGTTGTGGCTGCCATCTTGACACCTACTCAGATTTATTTATCAAACTGATATGCTACTCATCTCATCAAGAGATGACTCTAGGTGGCTTACAACATCGCTTAACTTGATATTCCCTACTTATATAGGCAGTTGTCCTCAAAATCTCGCCTTACCTTGCCTCTGACTATAATGAATTGATTACTCCACCCACTTAAAGCTGTAGGCAGCAGCCAGCATTCCTGGTTGAAACTGTTGAGGAAAGCATATTTTTAAAAAGTGAGATAATTTTTTTTAAAAAATACCAGAATTTGTCATAATCACTGCCTTTAATGGGTGTTTATTCATAGGAATGTAACATAACTGAATGACCACGCTTGAACTCTCCTTCCCTCACTCCCTCTTGTTGGCTTTCTGATTAATGTGGATAGATTACTATTATAGTACACAAGTGCAGCCCTAAATACTCTTAGTCTCAGAAGGTTCCTTGTAGCACTTTTCTGACTAATATCCTAAAAGACGTAAGCTTTGGTGAGCTGAAGTTCACTTCATCAGATGCCTAGAGTGGCTAGATTGATATAGGAAAAGGTGGGGGGGGGGGTGTATGTGCAGCTGAAGGATTTCAAGTAAGAAGGGGAGCTACTTAGATGGTTGAGAGCAAGTTGAGAGCATAAGGTTGGAATTATGGGAGAGGCGAATAGCTTTAGCTGTAGTTCTCAGAGAAAATGAAGGAAATGGAGCATGAAAAAAAGTCAGAGAGATACAATAGATAAGGCAATAAGCTACTATTTGAATCATATTTTTGTATGTGAGGAAGCAGGTTTTTCAAGGTTGCACAGGGAGAAACAGAACTACTTGTAGATTCTTATCAGCCAGCACACATTTGCCTTCCTATTTCAAGTGCCTCCATTCAACGATCAGGAGGAGAGTTTTTTATCTATCAGGAAAGTTATGTTCTCCAGGGGGCAGTACTGTGCAAAAGACTACGTCAGAAGATGAGGAGGTCCCTTCTTCTGTGGAAGTAGTAGGTTTTTTTTAGAAATATAGCTTTATTCTGCATCACAATTTTGCATTAATTAAAGAATTGAAGTAGATCAAGGATAGGCAATCTTTGGTCCTCTGGAGGTTACTAGTCTCTAACAGTGGTCATGTTAATTGACTGAAGCTGCTGGAAATATTTATTCAGCAATGCCTGTGCAGCACTTTAACCTTAGCTTAGCACAGTCAAAAGTAACAGCTTTAAGCAATAACTATGGCTTATTCTCCTCTCATTTTTTTCAGGTTTGTTTTTTTGTATTTTAAGATTTTTACTTGTCCTTTTGTATTTGTGTTTTATTTCTTTGGGACTATAAATAATTTAATCAGATACAAAGGATAGAAAAACAGAGAACTGGAGTTAAGTTTTTTTTTAAGGGTAAGGGAAGAGTGTGCTACATTGTAAAAGAGATAATGGTGTTATTTATTTATAAAATTTATATGCTGCCCCTCTCACTGATAAGACTCTGGGCAGCTCGGTAAAAAAAATATAGAATTTTTAAAAAAATGCTATATAAAAACTAGAACCAAGGAGACGAATGGCATGGGGATGAGATTTTGTTCTCATGGAATGTTTCTAATGAAGGATACAATAGTAAACAAGAAAGTACATATAGGAAGTCCTCATTTAGCAACTGACTTGTTTAGTGAAGTTATAATGTTGATGAAAAAGTAACTTTGCAACAAGTTTCCACATTTATGACCCTGCAGTTGTAAAGCAATGGAAAGTTGATGTAAGTTCTTAAGTACAATCAGTTTCACTTAGTGACTTCACTTAATGGCTAAAATGCTGGTCCCAATTGTGCTCACAAACCTAGACTATCTGCATAAGAATTAAATGAGGTTTGAAGAATAATTATACCACTGAAAAGTGAAGAAAGCTGAAATAAGATCCTGGAACTTTTATTTTCACCAAGAATTATAGACAGGATATTTTTGTTTCTAGGGTGGCCTGTTATTTTTTAACTGTCTTAAATGTAAAATCATAAAAATATGTAGCTGTAACAAATAATAGCAGGCAAGTTGTTTCATCATTATCCATTCTTAGCCCTTCTAGGAGATCTAACAATAAATTCTCTCATATGCCTCTGCAGGTTGCAATAGCAGAAAATCCAGAATACAATGTTTCCTTTCATTCTTACAATGAAATTCTTTTAGAAGAAAAAAATACTTCTTTTCAAAGAATGAGCCTTACATCTGAGTTAGCCTATCAAGTTAAATTAATCTGGGCTCCTTTGATTCTGTTTCATGCCAGGAACACACAGGAAGAGAAAATGCACCTCTTTCTTTCAATACATGGTTATTTCCAAACTGAAGCCAAAATATTCATGTTACAGAATAAATGAGTACATACTGTATAAATAACAAATAGTATTTTCCCGTCACCTTGGAAAGCAGCTATTCCTTGTCCTTTTTTTTATGGGAACAGTTTGGTCAACTTTTTGGAACTTAACCATACATAATCTTAGTGATTGTTTTTTGTTAGTTGCAGGCAGGATTTTAAAAAGACAATTGCAGCATGAAAAAGAAGGATAAACCAACCCTCAATAGAAACTATCCGTCATTACCCATTCATCACATGTGATTAAATAAACATGACTGCAATAATGAAATTAACAACATGTGTTATTAGACCTTTAGTATTTCTTCTTTAAAAAAAAAACCAATAACTTGAGGTGCTCAAAATCAAATACAAAGTGTTTATTTTAAACACTAGATAATCCTTTTTTTTTCATACTTTCAACAGGCATTAAACCATTTAAAAAGTAACGTATGAAAAGCAATCTGTACATATTAAGATTTTTTAAAATTAAAATATTGTAATAAAAGTATATACAAATTCATGCTTTTGCAGAAATCTTTCCAGGATCTTATACTAACCTAAAAAGATTACTGCTATTAAATACAGCTGATAAATATTGTTGCCTTTTTCTCTTTTTCTTCTGGTTATGACATACTATCTTGACTATACTGATAATTCACATGAATTAAAGAAATTCAGTTTACTAACAAAATGTCTAATGTTCTTCTGTTAGCAATACACTGGGCTGCATGTACATAAATGATTGTGAGGCCAAATCCTTTATATTTTTAATGATGTACCACAATAAGTCCACTCCAATTAAAACAGATGCTAATAATTTTTAGACCTATTAACATGGCATGGGAGCTACATATGTATGGAATAACTTATTGGGAGGACTTTAGCATGCTCTAAAATGTTTTAGAATGCTACTAAATATTGCCCCCCTGGAGCAGAAAATGCCATGCGTAGAAACTACTACTTTATACAGATTGGGGGTGGGGTGGAGTTAAATAGCAGATAAAGGACAAATGCTGGTTCTGCAGCTCACATTTACAGCCTAAAAAATCTTTATTAAAATGCTTAATTGCAGAACACATACAACGTTCCACTTATAAAACTAAACAGCCAACTATATTTACTCAGAAGCAAGTCCCACTGAGTTCAGAGCAGCTGTAGGCTGCTACTAAAGCAAACAATTTAAAAGTCACTCTGAATAATCAAACTAATTCTGGCCTAGTTCCTTCCCAAAGAAAGAAATCGGTGTCTGGGGTATACCACTTCAGACAGAAGAGAGGTAGAAAAACTGACCGAATACTCTCTATTACAGAAATGATAGTCATAAAAGAGAAAGCGCTTAATGTAAAGAACTGGAACATTGTGGAGAAGCTTGTTTACATTATTCCCCAATATCCTGGTTACCTGTGTGGCTTTTTATTAAAAGGGAACAACCCCAAGTCTGCCATGGTGGTGCAATCCATCTTGCCACCAGAGTGTGTCTTCTCCTACTTACTGGGCCACTAAAATGCCTTACTTGACACCACAGAACTAACCAGCTGTTTTGTTGTGGTGGCAGAAAAGCACTCATTGCTTTGGAGTATTTGTTTTAATGCCCAATTCTGGACAGATGTTTGTCAGAAGGAAGTGCTGAGCACTGAGAGAGAGTCCAATGTTTGACAACTGAGGTACTTTTATGCCAGCCACCAAAAACATAACTGGGGATGGCAGCCCTCAAAAGATGTAAAAATAAAGCTTCACTTGAGGATGAGGACCTCTCCCCGTCTCCTGAGAAGCTGACCCTGCCACCTCGCCACAATTGGCTGTTAAGGTGCAGCCCTGGCACAGTGACATCTCACCACTGCCTAGACCTCTGAGGAAGGAGACTCCATAATGCTGCTTGTACTGTTTCCAGACTTAAAAGGAACACTGCAGAGTTGAAACCACTCCTTCTATTCTTTCACACCCCTTCAAGTACATTTTTTCCCATCCAGTAATTATTTACAAAGATGTCAGGTAACCCTGGGATCTGGGTTTTGGTACAGAGAACATATTCTTCTGTGGTTTCAGGGTTCAGTGATCTCAGGTGGTTCAGAGATCATTTGGATTGTGGCCTACCCCCGCCGTAGTCCCCATTTGGAGGAGGAGAAGAATTCATGTATTTTCTTTGCCACTGATAGTCACTTGACTAATGCCATTTTCCAAGTACTGGCTAGAGGAATCTATGCTCCTGCCGAGCACCGCAGAGGGGATCCTCGAAGACCGGCGCTCCTGGCTTCTCTCCTCAAATGAGCAACAAATCATGCGCCTCATAGTATTTGACATCTCGTCGTCTTTGTAAGAGTAAATTATTGGATTCATGATAGAGTTCAGCAGAGCTAGGAGAAGGAACCACCTTTTCACATTCTGAACCTCACAACGAGTGCAATTCAAACCATCAAGGAGTAGTACTACAAGTCCAGGAGTCCAGCACACAATAAATGCACCTACGGGGGAGAACAGAGAAAAGATTTAAAAGGATTATTCAAGAACAAGTTTACATTTTCTAAGAAAACGCTACTCATCCTAAAATGTATAGGCATAAAACAGTACTAGACTTACACAATTCACCGACAGATCGTGATGGGCAAGATGCCATTATTTTAGCCTCCTACAAATTATTTTACCTTTAAAGGTGTTTAAGCAATTTAATACCTGCTTCTAAGGAAAATATACCACACCCACCAATGCTCATTGGAACCCTTAAATCAGATAATCTGCAGAAGGCGGCTCAATTTACTCTTCCTCCAAAATTATGTTATTATTGCCTAAATTGTTTTAAAATTTCAAGATAACATGGAGTGCTACAAGAGATATTTTATGAATTGATATGAATCAAATGGTTGGCCTTTGTTTCACAAAGCACTGGGTAAGAGCATTCACATGAATTACAAAGACTTAAACTTTCTCATTGCTATAATACCCTATATTGTAAATGTTTGTTATAACATCTTTTTTTAAAAAAAAAATCCAGGCTTGGATAGAAGAGGAGGAATTTTTAGATGGCAACAGCTAGAAGGATTATGCCTCCTCAACTTACATAATAGTTGTTCATATCCAGTGTTTACACATTTAATCTGTTATCAAAAAGAGGGGCTCTGATGGATTAGGTAGGAGTTGGTCATATGATTCCACAGGATCCTTTCTAATCCAATCCTGGAGTAAAATTTGAGAGTATAAATTCATCAGTACTTTTTCCTTGAGGCAATGCTCCTTAGGAATTGGTAGAAGGCTATTGATGTAACATTCCGGTGGTGTATTACAGTGGGAGTAAGGAAACAGCAATAATGGACAGAAATGAATAATCTTTCTCTCTACTCCATCATTTTCTCTTTGATAGTAAATTAGTCTAGCTTTTCAATATAAAAAAGGTCCCTATCTTTGATTGTTTTCTAAAGATAATAAATCTGAGGAAATGCTGGAATTCCTGAAACTTCATATTGTTTAGAAGGTACAATACAGGAAAAAAACAGCTTAAAACATATGTACAAAAAATGCAAGAATGTAATTGTGGAGTCACAAGGAATCAAGTTTGATTTCCAGGTTCTAGGCAATACAAAATCATCATTGAATTCATTCAAGTAATATAGCATGTCTGCAATTAGACTTTTACTAGTTTAAATCAGGCAAGATCTCTTATGGTATCTCACTGAAAGCCATGGTTAATGACTTACTTCCTGCTTAGACCTTTTGGGGTCCACCACTTCCTTTTCTGTCCAAAACTAAAACTAAAAGTAGATGAAGTAGCTTCCATTGAATCACCTAATCTCACTACTGTCTTATAACAGAAAGGAAAATAAATATGGCGAGAAGGTAAAAATAAACGCAGCAAATCTTATTTACCTGTAATAATTGCCCCACCCATTAAAAGATTGTTTGAAGGGGCTTCACAACAGAATGATTACTAAAGCGTAGATGAGCAAGTTAGAAAAGCTTAGGCAGTACAGCATTTTATTTTATTTACATCCCATTATTAAATTCCCAATTAGCAGAAAGTCTAATTAAGTTAAAAATTAAAATTACACTATTTAAAGATGCTTCTGATACATTAAATAATTATAAAGCATTCAGATGTATTATGTCTTCATATCCAGTGCCAACACTGCAAGTTTGTACTCTAGGATTTCAGTGCAAACAAGAGAGGGAAAGAGAGAAACGGCTACACATAAACCAAGTGTGTGCTTAGCTGAAACCACAATTGCAGCCCAACTTATAAAAATAGAAAAATTACAGCTCTGCACAAAAGGCAGGCAGTAGAAATCATAGAGGAAAATCTTTTTTTTAAGTCACCGTTTATATTTCAAGTAGTCTTTCCCCTCTTTTCTAACGTTTACAAATATTTTTATAAAGTGCTCTTGTGGCAACAAGGAAGTTTTCTTCAAGTGGTCTGGATATCTTTTGACCAGGCAGATATGGAAACAAATGATTCAACTACGTGCCTAGAGTTCAACCTACCAGTACACCATCCAACTAATATCCAGTTCAGTAACCCTTAGGACATAGGGAAGGGAGCTGAGTTCAGTTCCTACATGTGTGCCCAGCTTGCTGTGCAACTTTAAAGAAGCCCTCCACTTTTCTAACTGCAAAATCTGAATAAACAGTATATAATCAAGATTGCACGTGAATTTTACATGCTTCCATTCTGCACCACGAGCATGAATTGTACCTAAAAGAATGCTGAAGCTTCTAAATCAAACTTCATTCCTGGTGACTCCACAATTATGTTGTTTTTTTAGGAACGGTAGGAAATGGTTTGGCATTTTTCCTTACAGAATGTTTTTCAACTTCCTAATCTAATTTACAGCCCCAAATAATATAACATTCAAAGCACATTCAACATAGCGGATTTAATCTGGAATGTTTTCGGATGCTGAAAAAAGTTCTGTAAGTATAATTACAGAAAGTATTCTCAGGATAGATGATCTTAAGCAACATTCCCCAATCTGCTGCTCTCCAATGTATTGGACTACAATTTACATAATTCTTACTGAAGTCACCATCATAGGAGTTGTAATCCCACCATACCTAGACAATACCAAGTTGGGGAAAATTCAACTTTTAAACATAATCACATCCAATTTTGTGTTTTTTCTGAAACTGCAGCTTTTTTCTGAAATTGAGCTACTGTTGCGCAGTGGTTAGACTCCTGCAGGCTACTTCTGCTGACTGCTGGCTGACTGCAATTTGGCACTTCAAATCTCACCAGGCTCTAAGATTTACTCAGCCTTCCATCCTTCTGAGGTCAGTAAAATGAGGACCCAGATTGTTGGGGGCAATATGCTGACTCTGTAAACTGTTTAGAGTGGGCTGTAAAAGCACCGTGAAGTGGTATATAAGTCTAAGTCCTATTGCTAGAACTGGCATGTAGATGGCTAGTCTTTTTATGTTTTGCAAATATATAAATATTACTATATTTGGAACAATATTGCACAGGACAAGTAAATAAAGTGGAATGAAGCTTTTTAATGATATTTTAAAATCCCACCTCTATTAGTTACCTAAGTAGCTCAAGGTAACAAACATATATATTACTTTTTCTTCCTTCCATTTTCCCCACAACAACCCTATGAGCTGAATTGGGCTGAAAGAGAGAGTGACTGACCCAAAGTCAGCTGCAATCATGCCTAAGACGGGACTAGAACTCAGAGTCTCCTGTTTCTGAACCAGCACCTTAAATCACTACACCAAACTTTCATAAATTTATAACCCATCAAGGCATAAGATTGTTCAAAGTGGTACCCATTTCTTTCATATATGATATGAAGCAAGTATGTTTGGTCTGTGAGTCTTATTTTCTTCAAATCAGAATAAATTTTTGTTTCTTTCTTAGAATATGGATGATTTTAAGACTTAAAAGATATTCTGTAACATTGCTACAATATTAATCCAGTCTTTTGAAAGCGTTTACAACCTAGATCTGTTTTCTCTTAAAGTTTTTTCTTAAAATTGCACTGATAAATCCTCTAGCTCCAATTATTACTTCCTTCATTCCACCTTCTGGAAAGAACATTTTAAAACAACCACTTAAAACATTTGTATACTGTCAATGTAAGCAATATATGTTTATATGAAGAAAGACTTGGGGAAATAATAGCATTTCTTCTCAAATATAGGCATGTCACAACAAGGGCTAAGCACACTTCAAATTAGCAAACCAAAAGTCTTGTGCTGGCTTGTCTGGTATGCCATATTATTTCTTTTCAAAAAGTTGTTTTGAATTTTTAGCCAAGATGCTTTTGTAAAAGTAATCTGCAAACTGAGAAGCTCCTGGAACAATCTCTCCAATGCAGCAGCTTCTATACACTTTGAACTGCAATCCCATCATCACCCATAAGCCCAATGACTGAAGGTTTCTGAAATTGTCCAAAGTCAGGAAACACTGATCTGAGACATGAAAAAGCATAATATTCAACAAAACTATGTAGTATCATTCAAAAGTTTGTACATTTATAGCTTGATACATCATGAATTCAGGACAGTAATGACTGACTTTATTTTTTTACCTACTGGTATATCTTGGTACATACTATACAATACATAGTATATATAAAATATAATTTGTACATATTTTGACCGTAATTCCAATGTTTTTTTACAGACTGCTTAGTCATTCTTTTAACCACTTTTTTCTAGTTATGGTTAACTACTTAAATCTTCATTTCAGAGGAAAGTAGAGCATATTAAATGAACTACAGTATCTGACGCAGTTACTAAACAAAAATTGAGTGCATAAATTTGGATGACAAACGTATACACTTCTGGTTTCTAGCCTTCTATTTCAAAGGAATATGAAGAGATGAATAAACTGGACAAAATCAAAACTCTTTGTCTTCTTTTTAAAAAAAATCTTAAATAGAAACAGGGAGTAGGTTTTTTTTACAGGTTTCCCTCCCTGACTGCAGATAACAGTTTTTAGTCTGTGAATGTGAAGGTCAAATGTATCAGGCAGAGCCTATTATGCAAGATGAAGGGAAAATTAATAGCAATGGATCAGAAATAAGGAAAACAGTTTTAAGCATAAAGAGCTTGGAGAACACATGCAGAAATATAAACCCTCATAGACTATTGTTACTTCAAACACTAGTTTACAGCAAACTGAATCTTAGCAGTCAGCATACAATCCTATTAGTCTACAAGGTATTTTATTCTAAAGAATCTATGCCTTGTGTTTCCAGTGATGATGGCTGCCATGCTAGCTAGTTTGATATAGTGGTTATTTGATCCTGTACTCTCTTTCTTAAAAAGTTGTCCAAAGGTTCTGATAGCAAAAGAATTTTCAATAGGGGCTCCCTAAGTGTCAGGCTCTAGCAAAGAGTTCAAATTCAGGAATTATAGCATTAGCCATAGAGAAGTTTCCCCATTGGCTCATTGCCACAAATCAATATCTAAGAAATGGAAAAGTAGTTTTGGGGAATAAAAATAAGACATTGAACAACTTAGGATAAATGAAAGCAGCATAATTTTTCAACCACTAAAATACGCAGATACAGGGAGTGGAAACAGTCATTTAAAAATTTAGGTAGATTGTTATCTCTAAACATAATAGGAGAAAGAATTAGAAACTTCTGAAAAGCAATTGCAATGACGTGCAACCTTAAAGAAAATACTTCTGTTCTCCTGAGCAAATTAGTCAGTTGTAACTTACTGCAAACAGTCTTTATCTGATTTCTGAAAATGTTTCCATCAGCTTAGATTGGCTAGGTGCTTTATTTTACAAGTAGTTCATACTAGAAATCCCCTTTTTTCCCATCCAAAGGCAATGTAACATACTTGAAACATTGCAAATATGTGCATTAAGTGCACATATTTGCATTAAGTCCCTTGAGGTATCTTTAATTCTTGTTAGCTGTACTTATTAGAGCAAGAGTTGTGTGTCAGATGCTCATTCCATTTGTAATGTTGACCATGTATGTTAAAAGCTGGATCATGAATGCCAACTGATCTTATTTGAAATCAAAATTTCAGAATTAGTGTTCTAACTAGGGTTGTAAATCTTTTCCTTGAAATCTTCCTTCAATCTAATGACTGCAGGAACTCATCAACTGAGCTTCTGAATGAATATTCCTGACAGGAAAAAAAGTTGGCTGCTGAATTTCTGCTGACACACAGCTTTGCAGAATAAAAAAGCTCTGACAAAGAGACAGGGTATAATCCTATTCAGATTTCAAGGCCTTCCTGCTTGAAGATTTTTAATCTTTTAGGCTGCTAAATATCTACTATGCTTTCGAAATCAACCCACAATCTTAAGATACCTAGAGGTATCTTAGACCCTAGAGGTGCAGGCTTACAGGCTTGAGTTCCATGAGAAAAAGGCCTTAGGACAGTGGTAGGCAAACTTGGCTCTTTCACACCCTGTGGACTTCAACTCCCAGAATTCTTAAGACAGCCAAGC